>JAKSZP010010811.1:0-109737 GCA_022478985.1 Massospora cicadina
AAATTACTTAATAAAATCATGGCCAAGCGCCTGAGGGGAAGTTGCCCCTAATATCATTTCCTCTGACCAATTTAGTTTCATTCCCAAACGGTCTATATGGGACAACACACATACCTTAGCCAATGTCTGCCAATCCACGACCTCTGGGGCACTTGTTTTTATTAGACCAGCAGAAGTCTTATGATAGAGTCAACTGGGATTACAACAAAGCCTGCCTCCATAAGTTCCACCTCCCCCATCGGCTCATAAATTGGGTGATGTTGCTCATGGAATCCGCCACAATGGCTGTGCGTGGCCTTGGCTTTCTAACTGATGTTGTTCACCCTCAAAGGGGCCTCCGCCAAGGGGACCCTTTAAGCCCACTCCTACATAAATTCAGCCTTGACCCACTTTTGCTTAATGTAAATGCCTGCCTTACTGGTGTCCATGTGCAAGGCCAAGCACTAGTCAAGATGGCGTTTGCTGATGACTTTGTGGTTGGGGTGTCTAACAACCAAGATGAACGCGCACTTGAGGCTACTATCCAGGCTTACTCCAGGCTAAGTAACGCTGCACTTAATGCCTCCAAAACCGAAATCATTCTTTTTGGTCAGTTCCAAGCCCACTGGTCACCAGCGCCCCGTTTTCTACCTGCTTCAGCAGCTAGCTCAAAGGTTCGCTTGCCCTTCCCACCCCAATCTGCCCCGCTTGTGCTCCCTTTCATGCCAAGACCCACTGCTGGTCTGGTATGCCATTTGAGGGTGTGGCTGGAGGCGGGAGGGTACTCATTGTCAGTAAAGGAGCACCATATCCTTGACAATGTTACAAAACGCATAGCTTCCCTAAGAGCCCGCTAAACTTCCCTCACAGGCAGGGTAGTGCTGACCAGCTCTATGCTCCTATTTAAAGTTTGGTTCGTGGCCCATGCTATCGCCTTTTCCCCATCTTTCTTCACCTCGGTATACGCCCTACTGCAAGGGTGGCTTTGGTTAGGCCGCCCACCGCCAGTGCGTCTGGATGTCTTGTTTGGCCCTCGCCATAGTGGTGGTATAGGCCTGCTCAACTTTGAGGCCCACGACGCCAAAATACTTGGCACCTGGATCGCTGCATTCACCAACCTCACACTCCAAGCCAAACACTGGTCATGCGTGGCCCGCTCCATCTTCTCCCGCGCCCTGGGCCTCAGAAATCCTACCCACCCCCATTCTCTGTTAAAATATTTTGCCTCTCACCCCTATGCTGCGGGCACACATGGGACGTCGCCCCACTTCAAACAAATTCTCCTCTCCATATGGTTCACTGAGTGGAGGATTTACATCAATGGACACACTTCCCAAAGGTGTCGCCCTGCTCCCCGCTTTACACAGGAAGTACACGGCCAAGCCATTTTGAACAATGTGATACCAATGAGCTCCTATCATGGCCAGGATGGATTATCTGGACATGTTGGACATTTCCTACTCCCTTGAAACCCAGAGAGCCATCTGGAAGTACGCCCATCACCCTCTTTTGCAGCCGCATATTTGTTCCCATGTGTGGCGCTGCTTGAAATGGGTGTACCATACTGCTGAGCGCTCCAATGCATCGCATTCCTCATGTGTTGTGTGTGACCAATATGGGACTTTGGTTCACCGCCTGGAAGGGTGCCCTCCTTCAAAAGCGATCTGGCGTGAGGTTCAACGTCTCTTTTGCCAGGATCAAACACAACCCTTCAGCCTAAGGACATCTTCGCTTTTTCCTTGAATTCCCCTATCCCACCTTCCCTCTGAGCCTTAGTGGTCACAATTGCTATGTGGATTATCCACACAGTTAACTTGGATGCCATTTCAGGCTCTACTCCACCCTCCAGGAAACTGTACGCCGATTCTAGTCACACCTCATAGACATCTCAAGCATGGTTGTTTGGGTACCTGCCATCCGTCGCCATCAGTTGGTCTCATACTGGTTTCCAGTTTGGTTCTTCACTTCAGACCCTTTCTTTATATGTGCTCAATAGTGGCGCAAGCCTCTACTCACGATACCCCCTTCTTTTACTGGGCGTTCCCTCTGGCAACAGGAGATAGCATTAGCTTCTCTGGGGTGCCTCTTGCTAATATTAGTTCTTTTAGGTTACATATCAGAAGTGTCCATCCCCTGATCAGCCTTTCCCGGATAAAATTTAAAATGTTAGATGACAATGCCTAAAAACAGAGGATAATTAATTTTACACTAAAGGTTTTATTAACACAGCCTAAAATTTAATCTAGGTAAAAAAGATAGATCCCTTCCTATTTCCATTTCCATCATAATACACTATACAGGAGAGTACCAAGCAGTGCATAGTTATTCTGGAAAATGGTAGTAATAATTGGCTTGGAATTTTGGGGATAAACCTTTAACAATTGTTTTTAGCCAAAGGGTAAGTGAGAAAATAAGATATTAATTAGATGAAGGTGGTCGATTTGTGAAGCCGTAGAGACTCATAAATAAGTAGTAAGTAATTTGTGGGTTAATGTTGGTGAGGTGGTGTTGGGATTTTTGCCCACCTTTCCAGCCTCCTAGATTACCTATGGATCGCCAGGGATAATGCCAATGGCGATTATATTGGATATTGGTTGACCCCAATTTCAGGTTAGTACTGTTTAAGAAATTTTAGGTAATTTTCCAGGTTAAGTTCATTGGGATTGATTCAGGTGAATGCTTAAGATCTCATCAGGTAGAGTTGCCAACAAAATGGGTCGTCAGATAGTTGATCATTGATTAACTATCAGGTATACTGATTGCGATCAGTTATATCTAATCACCTACTGATTGGGAATTTATTAAGAAGTTGCAAGGAGAGTGATTCTGCCTGCAACTAGCAGATTGATCAGTTTATTCGTGACCTACCATAATGGGTAACAAGCCCCATCACCTAAGCAGGTCATTTGCTAAATATGGTTAGTTAACTGGGTTTGAGTGGGAAATGTTAGGGACACGTTTCTTGACTCTGTCTGTTTTAGGTCTAGATGATGTCCAACAAAGGAATCCTAACTAGATGGAGAAGACCATCGCTGGTGAGATGTCAAAGGGATTTTTAATGGCAATGGCTGCAGTTTCATGGCTGAGGTACAATAAGGGTTGGGCACCAAATTCCCACTATAAATTCCCTAAAATTCACATTAATAAAAGAGTCAGTTTTAGTAGAATTCATTATTGGTTTAAGTTCTATTCATCTTCAGGAGATTATTGCTATGTGCAATAATTGGGGACTCTTTTATCATATAAAGAGTAAGGATCAATGATCCTTAGAAGAGAAGCTGAACTTAGATGGGAATTGATGCAGGCTCCATGTAATGAGATGAAAGGCCATAAACTTCTTGATCTGAGAGTGGATCAAATTAGGCAGATAAGGGAAGAAGTCCCTACAGTTGTATTGGATTTTTAACCCAGTGATATTCCTCACATATTAACAAAATTAGTATAATAATTAATCAAGGATGTTTGCCAATTAGTTTGCTAATTTGATTCATTATTTAATGATAATACCCCAATTCGTGCTCCCCATTTAGTTGGGTTGAGTTGTCTTGATCTGCAGAATTAATAAAGTATCAGCTATCCACAATAGAAAATTGGTAGGTCTCAACACTGGCAACTGAGGCTGAGGATGTCAAAAAAAATATTTTAATTAAGACATCAAATTGCTTAAATTCACTGTCAAAAGTATTGGGAAATGATCCTGATAGAGATTTAAGTCAATTTTGACACCTGTGACTTATGGCTGAGGCTGTCAAACTATTTAATACTATAATTTAGGTTTGGCAGAATCATAGTCCAACAAAAACTGCAAAATCATAGGTGATTGTAGAAATTTCCAGCTTAAAGCCAATGTAATTATATACAACCATCTGATAATAATTTTCTTCTCAAATCTGAGTTTGGTAGAATCTTATCTTGATGCCAACTTTATGTGAAGATGACTGTGCGTTTTTCTGGTGGAAAGCTGAAGTATTCATTATCAATCATCTATATATGTATTTGCTGTCTAATTTGGAGTGCCGGTGAATTATGATGAGGTTGTTGAACCATTTAAATATTAATTAAATAAAGTCAAATCGCATTTTGACTTTGTGAGAGTATTAGAAATGTCCTTAACAGCATTTTGGTTTGATTTGGCACAGGCAACTTATGCCAAGGATGTCAATATTTAATTAATTTGGATTATGACAAATCAAGGATCAACGTAATCATGGACATTTGTGGATGATGAGTATCACCAGTGAAAGTGATGATGAATATTAAGAAGGGAGAATCGCCAGTGTGCTGATGATGCTGGCAATAGATGCAAATGATGTGGACAGGCAAGAAATACCTATAAATAGTTTGATCTCCCTATTAATAAAAATATCTTAAGATCTTCAAATATTTTAATCATTTGCCCATCTTTATTAAGTTTTTAGTGAACAGAGTATTACTTATCTTGTAGAGGTGGGACAGGAGATCCTCAAAGGTTAGGTGCTGGGATAAAACACCTGGAGTGGTTGGCGCAACCAACTCCCAAATTTGAACTAGATGGGAACCCTGCAGGAACTTGGGCAACTATCAACAAAAATGATGAACTGGAAAGATTGAAGGTGAGAAACCCTGAGGGAGTCAATAGAGGCCGCTGAACCACAATCTTTGGACAAGTCACAAAGAGGACCTCTGTGTAACAAACAGTATTAATCTGTTCGTTGCATTTCAATTTGGGTTTGGATTTTCTGAATCCAAATTGATTCATTTAAAAGAATTTTTGGTATTTGTCAGGTTCTAGCGCTGGGTTGTACATCACCTGAATTATTGATTAGGCTCTTATGAGCTAAATCAATGGTTTGGGAAAGGCCCTAGAAGGGCAACTTTTAAGGTTGATCACATGCAATTCTGAACTTCATTCATAATTCTCTCTATCTTTTGTTTCCCACTCTTTCATGGGTTTCTCTGGTGGCCTCAGGGCCGCCCTTACCTTATCTTACCTGATTATCCATACACAATGAGTTTTTGTCACATCAAAAAAACTTGGGAATTCAGTATTTGATCTCCCTCAAAAATCCTGTCTTTTACTTGGTGTTTTCACAGCATCAGATTATTGGGATCCTGTTTGTCCAAAAATTATTATTTATTAATAAAAAATAAGGTTAATTCCAAGATTTACAACCTCACATCCTTATTCATCTTTGCCTTTGTTAAAATCTTGGGCTTTGATGGCTCGCTTTTAGCCCTGGATCTCAACTGCACAGATTAGTGGATCCTGGCGTTGATTATTTGAATGATTTTGATAGACTGGGGCAATAATAATATGAAGACTATTATTATGGTTAATTTCTCAAAAGCCACATTGAGAGTATTGTCCAACGCTAGATAGGTGCTTCTTCGCCTTGAAGATGTTCTTGTACTGGTAGGGAACACTTTCCCTATTCCCTTATCACAGAGCCAAGCGGAGATTTTGATATAACCAACCTAAGGATATCTAATCCTTGCACTATTCTCTTAAGAGTAATGTTTAAAACAACCAATGTTTAAACAACTTAGTAAATATCAGTTTCAATCTGCTTTTATTAGGGAATACTTTGGGATTTTTATAGTTGGAATTGGCACACAACTTTTCAGCTGTCCGCTGAGAATATTTGTGCTCCTATACTGATTTGACCCTCAGTGTTAGGCACCAAATCTCGTCGGGTACCATTGCCTTAGGTTTCTTAGGCAGTGTAATCCTTGAGTGTTCAGCAGACCAAACAATTGGTATTAGGTATATATGAAACCAATTGTTTTGCCCAATGACGATCCTACTCTTCCTCCGGCATTTGAATGTTAGGGTAGTTTCCAATGACTCCAATCCATTCCGCTCTAACAATTCCCTATAATTTGACTATTGGGTATTATCCCAATACCAAATCATTGCTTAATTTCATTGGGGATGATGCATGACAAAATTCTTATCTATTGGTGTCCTCAAATATCATTGGGGATGATGCCCAACAACAATTTCATTAGTCAGCAAATTCTAATATCATTGGGGATGCCACCTGACGATATTCCCATCAATTGGCCACTATTGCTGATCCTCTACAATTGTAAATTAATTATCAAATCTTATATAAGGTCAAAGGGTTGGATTATGTGGTCGTCTGCAATTCTGACAGCCTTTCTTCAAATTTCCCTAATTCTGAGGTTTACTACCTCAAGAGTCCAGCTCACTCTAGACATTCAGCATCAATTATATTAAACCTAAGGTAAGATGGTGATTGGAAACTGGGCGGTTCCAACTTGTCATGATTCTGATGTAACTGGATGATAAGCCCTAAGTCATTATGGCGGAATGGATAGAATCTGCCGAGTTTGATATGAGTTATGATTATACAAGTTCCTTGAGATGAGGCGATATTGGGTTGTTGGGAAATCGCCTCAAATTAGGTGAATGTGAAATTACCGAATGAAGAATTGCAAGAAACAATGAGATATGGTGAATTGAATTACTAAGCTAAGGAAGCGTATTATCCAAAGTTGCTACAATATAGGTGAGATGAGATGATTGAGAAGGAAGAGGTTGTTAATAGTTTAGAGTGAGTGGAACAGCAAGGATCTGCTGTATTTATTATATTAAATAAAAGAGTGTGATGGGAGAAAGTGCTCCATATTTATTAAATAATTTATTCTGTTGTTTCAAGGACAACAATCATCATATTGTTAGTCCTATTGCTCAGTGGGCTAACCCTGTGCAAAAACCCTTACAGAGTATCTTAAAGATTCCGCCAATTTTATAACAGTGGTGCTCACTACAGGGGTTTCCATTGATCAATCACAAGAACTTATAAAAATTCCTCAGTCGCCGGCCATGCTATATCAGGCTTGCTTTGGCAAGAAATCTTTCCAAGACACTGGAACTGTTGAATATGCAGAACTCAAGCTTGCCCTGGACGCTGTGCTTAAATGGAAAAATGAGTTTCTTCAGGAGGTTTGTATTGATATACTGCCTCCATTTGATCATGATGGGAACATCCATGGATCCTCTAAGCGATTTGAGTTTTCAGTAGAAGGAGCTTCATATTGGTTTAAAGCCAAATTATTAATGTCCACCCTTGATGTCAGAAGCACCGACCAAGTTACTTGCTATCTTAACAACAGTTCCGTTACCTATCAAAAAGTGAAGGATACTGAGCTGTGGCTGTTTAGAGGAACTTCAAAGATGGAGCAGTGGAAGGCTGAGTTCTTAATCATTGTGTTTCAGCATAATGAGACCCTTACGGCATTTGCTGATTGATTTACAGAGAAAGCCCATTTGTTAATTGGGGCTGGGACTTTAACCATAATCTGACATATGCATAGCGTTGACCTCCACTGTGAAACCAAACCGTGAGTTTTTTAATGCCATGGCTCCATATTTAGAGGTTGATGTAACCTTGTTTAAACTCGTTTAAATTTTATGCAACTATTTGCTACCTTCCCTCCACCCAATATAGAGCGGAAACCTATTGCCTCCGCTGCCAGCCTTTCTTACTTGGAGGAATTATCCCTCCCTGTTAAGAGTCCATTTGGTAACCCCCAGCCTTATTATCATTACACGCCTCACTTCCAACCAAGTTGCCATCAGCAGTTCACCTATCAGGAGGGACCTGTTTACACTTATCAACCACAGTCCTACTTTTGGGGTGGCCCATTTTACAAAAATCAAGGACGCAGGTATTATGAGGTCAATTGATTTTTGTGCGGTCACTCTAGGCACCTGACCAGAAGTTGTCTTAATTGTCAGGTCCACTACCTACCGTGTAAGAAGTACAATCAGGGAAAGTCAGAGCGGAGTAGATATGGGACTCTCACCTCCGCTATTCTGACATAAAATGTCCCACATGAACCTATCCCTGTACATTAAGCTTAAGTTCCTAAGTATGATGACGCCTTTCTATATCAGCAGCCAGTTGGAGAGGTGAATGGGCTGACATGAGCGCAATTCATGGACATGGCGGAAGCAGGCCCTCAGGAGCAACCAAAGCCTTATGCTTGTCAAATGTTTGACCAACTTTTACAGATGAACCAGATCCATTAGCTGATGTGCTTTTCTTAAAAAGGGTTAACGCGGCCCTCCCTATGGACACTATTGTTAAAGTGCACCCTAAAGTCAGGGAGGGTATTATGAGTTTCTTAGGAAAAAGAGATCCATTAAATGTCCACGCTTTAAAAAAATCAGAATGTATCTTACTCTGAGTGTACTTACTCTGGCACTGTCATAGCAAAAACCTGAGTCCGCGTGATAATTGATACAGGTGCCTCAATCAACATAGTGTCCACAAAGTTGGTGGCGAAGTTGGCATTAAAGCCTGACGTGGAGCATCATATGGTGTATGGGACTGCAGGCGTAGAAAGCACATTCTTTGAAGGAGCATACAGCGCTCTTCCCTTGCAGTTTGGGTCAATTGTCTTTGTAGTCCCAACAATAGTGTTACTAAACAATAACTATGACCTGTTAATTGGAACTGCTTTTATGCGCCACTTCAGGGCTGTTGTTGATATGAAAGCAGAGACTTTTGAAATTCTGGGGCTGCGGATTACAATCTACTTCACTTCCAGCAGAATGACAAAGGATCCAGTGCACATGGGCCATATCAACCTTGCATATGGTGATGTGGTGGTTTTGGTTCGATATTATCAACTAAAGAGCAAGACCTGGGCCCTACCCCATCAAATTTATGAGTTTCAAGGGCTACTGATTAGAGCTGCTGGCCCTATATCTATCCCCTCTGGAAACCAAGTAATCATAAATACCGAGTTAGAGGTGGAAGTTCCTGCTGGGCTATATGGGGAGGTCATTGGGCCCTATCAGCAATCGCAGCTTGAGCCCCACGTGGCCCCAGACATTATACTTCCAGGGCATGGGGAGATCAAGGTCTTGGTAGTAAATCTTCAGGATAAAACTATGCAAATCCTCTGACACCAAATAGTGGCATATTTACATTTTATCTCAGTTGAAGAGGTCCTCCAGGTTCATGAGTTCAGTTCATTGGATGAATATGATCTGCCCATCAAACCACAGCTCAGCGTAATGGCAGTAGTACCACGTGAAAATTTAATGGGGCTAACAGAAGACCAGAAAGATCAAGAAGAAGCCTTATTTTAAAAATACAAAGATATCTTTGCTGTTGATGATCATGATTTAGGGTGTGCACAAGGAGTGATCCATTGAGTAAAAACTGGGGATCAAAACCCATCAGATCTCAGCCAATCCGCTGATCTAGAGAAGCAGAAGAAGTTGTCATGTCTGAAATTAGTAAACTGGTGGAGCAAGAAATTCTTGGACCATCAAAGAGCCTGCGGGCTTCCCCTATCCTAAATGTCAAAAAAGGATGGCACCAACCAGGTAATAATAGACTACCAAAAGCTCAACAGCATTACAAAAAGGGCTCATACCCCTTTGCTGCAAATTGATTATGCGTTGAACTGGTTGGGAGGAGCTTGTTACTTCTCCAGAATGAATTTGATATCTGACTATTGGCAGATTAAGTTACATGCGGCAGAACAGGAGAAATGCGCCATAGTCACATCAAAAGGGCTTTTTCAATTGACGCTTAAGCCACAAGGGCTGTGTAATGTCCCAGATGCATTACAATGGGCGATGGACACTATCCTTGACAACTTGAAGCTGTCATGCGTTCTTGTATACCTTGACGATATAACGTTTTCTCCCACACATTTTATGAGCACCTTAACCATTTGGAAGAGGTATTCCGCCAGTTAGCTGAATCCAGCATCAAAATAAAGACCCAGAAAATGCCACTTTTTCAAGGATCATTTAGATTACCCCAGGTTTGTGGTTGATGCAACAGGACTACGGTCCCAACCAGCCAAGGTGGAGGCCAACTTGAAGATGATTACACCAAACAATAAGCGAGATATATAAGTTTTTAGGAATGGTCAACTACGTCACTGCTTTATACCTAACTTTAGTTGTATTGGAGGTCCACTGTTTGAGTTTGTTGGGCCGCCAGGGAGAATCATTGGCGTCACAATCATCTGAAGGCCGGGCTTCAAAGTTAGCAGCCTTGGACGAGATGGTTTTCATTAAAGTGAAGTAAAATAAAATAAGAGTTTAGGTAAGAAGTATTTATTTAGAAGAATTTAGCACTATTTATAGTGCTTCAAAATATAAGGATAGGAATAGGGATATTTAAGGGTAGTGTCATGGGACCTGTTGGAAAGTCCCAATACTAGGATATGTGGGAACAGATAAAGAGTGGATAGAGATTAAATAGTGATTAAAAATGTACATTTTCCCCAAATTCAGCATAATTTGGGAAAAGACTCAAATTCAGTATTCTGGTTGAATAAAATCTGTTCTCAAATTATTAGGCCATCTGCAAAATAGCCCTTTGGATAATTATGTAGATTTTTCCCCTGGACAAGGCTTTCACCTAATCCAGGGAGAATCCCAACAACGCCCTCCCAAGCCTTATCCTAGGGGAGTAAATTGTGACCAGGGGTTAAAGTAAATGAAGGTCTCAAGCTCAGGAGTGGACTGAGCCTCAGGCATAATGCAGATCAGGTTGGCAATGTTGGCAGTGTATAACAAGGCCGCCCCAATATCATCCAGGGTAAAGATATAGACAACGGGGGCGCTATGGATTGGGGCGATGCTAGAATCTTACCAGTAGAATTCTTTGCCCCAACGGTTGATTGCAGCATGTTCTTGGAGGTAGGCCTTAGTGGTAAAGCCTTCAAATCGATATTCAAAGGTGGGTTCAAATTCCTCAATCTGTGATCCGCTGCTAGCCATGGTATCTAGTCTTTTGAGGGGGCTGGCTTCGAGGTTGAGGTGGAGTTCAAAGTGAACATCCTTGCTCTCATGCATGTTCTCCTTGCTAACCCACTTCAGATGTGGTGTGAATGTGCCACGGAGCACCTCATGTCAAAGATATCATGCCCAAAACAGACAAGCTGCATCTCCAACTTGGGCAGCAGTCAGCAGGTTTTTTTGGGATAGGCAAACATTTTTGTAAGGGCAGGCCTGATCGCTGGAGGGGAGCCATCAAAGTTGGAGAGCAGTAGCATTGCCGAAAAGGAGTTGTTGAGATTCACTTTTTCTTGGCTCTTATTTCTGTTGGGGTCATCAATATCCAAATCTGAGGGCCAAACCAGGTAATCCAGAGTTTTTGCTTTAGGAATTTTTGGCCCAATTTCAGGAGGGGCACCATCAAAGTCAGAAAGCAGAAGGTTTTTCAGAAAGGGTTTATCAAGCTTTGCTTTTTTAAGACCTGTGTTTTCATAGGGATTAGCGTTCATCTTAATAATATCTGGTCCAATTTTTGGAGGGGCGCTATTGAAGTCAGAAAGTGGAAGGATAGTTGGAAAGGAGTTAGTGAGCTTCATTTTTTCAGGACTCTCGTTTTTGGTGGGATCAGCGCTATCCAAATCTGAGAGCTGAACCAGATAATTTTGATACTTTAATTTAGTAGTATCTGGTCCAATTTTTGGAGGGGCGCCGTCAAAGTCAGAAAGTGGTAGTGTTACAGGAAATGAGTCATTGAGCTTATTTTCAATGGTTTGAAGGTAACTCCCAGGCATTTTGCCTAGCGTTTGAAGCACATTGTTACACCGATTGCTTTTGGTGCTTTCCAAAAATTCCTGCAGCTTGCTGCCTGCATCAAATTCAGAAGCTAATTCTTGACTTGTTGGCCCAACTTGATTAGTCCAATCTCTCAAATGATGCTTATGCAAATTGACATTTGGCACTTTTAATTCTGAACACTCAATAAGATTTTTCTGATTTCTTTTACTAAATCAGAATGGAAAATGACGTCATTGCGGAGAATCAGGTTTTGGTCACCTAAATAAATGTTATTGTTAGTATTAAAATCATTTGTTGTTTTTAAATTCTGAGTATTCCATTTTGTTTGATTTTCACTTTTTTGACTGGAGTATAATCATCAATTTGGTCAGTTTCTTTTTATAATGCTTCACTTTAGTGAGAAATTTAAAGAGGTTCTCCTCATAATGTGAAACCCATCCTATAAGCCAGTAGTCATTTCTCTGTGTGATATTTTCCCAAGCTTCTTTTTGGTCAATGTTTTATTCTTCCTTAGTATATTTTGCTTACTGTATATAATAAAGTATTGACTTTTTCATTCTCTTCACTTTATGATGTTGGCTATATTGCTCTTTTTCATCTGTTTCAATAACTTCAGGCATATACAATAAATCAAGTAAGGGCTTGAGTTGGCCTGGTGTTTTGAAGTGTACAGGATCTTCTCTTCTAGGACAAGTAAAGCTCTTCTTGGTAAAATCATTTCCCACAGTTATTGCATCTCGGCCATTCCAGTGTAGGTATGCCAAAAGGTCAGGGTCTGGAGAACCTACTGAGGATTGAAAACTCTTTTTGTCCAAGGTTGAGGATTAATCCTCATGGTGCAACTCGGAAGTGAACTGGCAGGGAGCACCATTTTGTTGGGCCACCAGGGAGGAATCATTGGTGGCACAATCATCTGAAGGTTGGGCTATGAAGTTAGCAGCCTTGGACGAGATGGTTTCCATTAAAGTGAAGTAAAATAAAATAAGAGTTTAGGTAAGAAGTATTTTATTTAGAAGAATTTAGCACTATTTATAGTGTTTTAAAATATAAGGATAGGAATAGGGATTATAAGGATAGGAATAGGGATATTTAAGGGTAGTGTCATGGGACCTGTAGGAAAGTCTAAATACTAGGATATGTGGGAATAGATAAAGAGTGGATAGAGATTAGATAATGAATAGAAAATGTACATTTTCCCCAAATTCAGAATAATTTGGGCAAAGACTCAAATTCGGTATTCTGGTTGAATTGAACTCTGTTCTCAAATTATTGGGCCATCTGCAAAATATGCCCTTTGGATATCTATATCGATTTCCCCATGGACAAGGATTTCACCTAATCCAGGGAAAATCCCAACAGAGTTATTAAAAAGGATGCCAAGTTTGAATGGATGGAACTCTATTAACACTCCTTCAATACACTTTGAACATCATTGATCAATGTGCCAGTGCTATTCTACCCAAATTTCGAAAAGAATCTATTGTACAGCTGAATGCTCTCTTCCACTGTGGGGGTAGTTCTATCCCAAAAAGATGATGAAGGGGAGGAGCTTTCAAGGGCGTACTGAAGTCAAAGCCTGAATAGCCACAAACGTAATTATATCATGACCAAGCAGGAGTTCTTAGCAGTGATCTATGCTTAAAGCAATTCAGAGTATATTTTCATGGTGTAAAGTTTAAAGTTTTTATGAATCACGTCTTGTTACGTTGGTTGCAGAACCTTAAATAGCCTGAAGACCATATAGCCCTACGGGCCCTTAAACTGCAGGCTTACAACTTTGAGATCCTTCACTGACCAGGAGCAAAACACCAGAACGCTGATTGCTTGTTGAGGCTACCAACTATTGCAGTTATGACAGATCTGAGTGATATTATGTATGACAAGATGCTCAGCGGAAAGTATGATGATGAGCTGCCACAAGTCATCAAGGTGTTGAATCAAATGCGAGCTTTTACTTTCCAGCGGAATGGTGAGTTATACAAGTAGATCAGCAATTCAACAGTAAACTTCCCATGACCCTCAGCATGGCCTAACATTATCATGAGCGCAATAGGACAGTTGGGCATGGTGGCATGCGCAAGAAGTTGGAACTATTGTGGCCTCAGTATTACTGAGAAAACATGAACTTTGATGTGCTTGATACTATCTCCTCCTGCCACCAGTGCCAAGTGGAAAAGCCGTTCTGCCAGAAGACCTCATATTGGTTAGTGTAGACGCACTTTGCTTGGCATACAGTTTCCATGGATGTCGTTAGACCTCTGCTAATGAGAGATAACTGGTCCAAGTACATTTTGGTGGCAACTGACCACTTAACCCAGTGGGTTGAAGTAAGGGCGATATGAGATTTAGGGGCGTTCACAGTGGCCAAATTCATAACAGAATGCATTATTCAGTGGCATGGCTGCCCTCAGTTCCTCCTTACTTATACCAGAACTAACTTCACTTACCACATCCTCCCAAAGCTTAATGAGCTAATGGCCATCGGAGGGGTTTTGACAACCCCATACCACCCCAAGTCTAATGGAATTGTTGGGTGGGTCAATGGGACCTTAGTGAACATATTCCATAAATTAGTAGCGGATTGGCCCTCAGATTAGAGTTCCCTTTTGTCCACCACCGTCTTTGCCTACAATATCAGTTATCATTCCGCCACAGGGAAGAGTCCCTTCCAATTACTATATGGATGACACCCTGCCCTTCCAGCGCTGCTATACTCCTGTGTAGAAGATACTGATGGAATGGATACCAACGTTATTTGATAACTCTAGCTGACACATTGATCAAACTTCAAACTGAAGCATACTCATTCAGTTTATCCAAGAAGATTAAGACTCAAGCTGCTGATCAGGTATGGTGTAGTGGGTTAGCTCAGTTTAAAGATGGGGACATGGTTCTATTCCATGATCAACACGGTTTTGGGTGGAAGCAACAAAATGGCCAATATCTGGATTGGCCCATTTGAAGTTATTGAGAAGACAGGTATGAATGCATATACTATCAAGGACCCCACAAGCAGTCAGATCATCAACAAAGTGCACACCAAGTTCCTCCAGGCGTATAAGCAATAGGAGCTTGATCATCCAGTCAAGGGGAGTAATGTCGAAATTCTGATATGACTGGATGATAAGCCCTAAGTCATTATGGAGGAATGGATAGAATCTGCCGAGTTTGATATGAGTTATGATTATACAAGTTCCTTGAGATGAGGCGATATTGGGTTGTCGGGAAATCGCCTCAAATTAGGTGAATGTGAAATTAACGAATGAAGAATTGCCAGAAACAATGAGATATGGTGAATTGAATTACTAAGCTAAGGAAGCGTATTATCCAAAGTTGCTACAATATAGGTGAGATGAGATGATTAAGAAGTAAGAGGTTGTTAATAGTTTAGAGTGAGTGAAACAGCAAGGATCTGCTGTATTTATTATATTAAATAAAAGAGTGTGATGGGAGAAAGTGCTCCATATTTATTAAATAATTTATTCTGTTGTTTCAAGGACAACAATCATCATATTGTTTGTCCTATTGCTCAGTGGGCTAAACCCTGTGTAAAAACCCTTACAGAGTATCTTAAAGATTCCGCCAATTTTATAACACAACTGTTACAGATTCTGAACCGCATGTGCTTCCAGTATGCCACAAGACCCCCAATTCAGCTGACCTCAGCGGTCTCATCAGGTCCCAGTTGTCAAGTAACTAGCAACGGAGGGAGCTGGTGACTGATGGCCAACCATGGACCTGAATCTATTGTCAGTGCAAAATTCTGGTAGGGCCTCCCCCCATCAGGGATTTGGTTGGCACCAATGGGGCCTGCCCCAGCAGGGATCCCTCACCATTGGACAGTCCATCTGGAAAGGGGACTGCCTTCCAGCCGTGCTGGACCATGAGCCCTTTCCACGCTTCAATTGGAGAGAGCGCCTTCCTGGTTGGGATAGGAAGACCATCGCCAACTGGGGCGTGGGAGGGGCGCACCACAGCCAAGTGCTGGGCATTCTACCTCATGCTGGGTGGGCTGATTCCAGCAGCCCAGTCCTGATTTGCTCTCACCTTTTATCTTTTTTCCACAAGGGGCCCAGAATTTCTTCAGGCTGATTTTCCCAGGGCTTGAGGCACCTTTCCCCAGGAAGCCCTCATGGTGGAGGCCTCCCGCTATGGGGCCCCTCTTTAGGGAGGGGCCCTTCTTTAGTGGGGGGTTGATGTAACAATTGGTATTAATACATTCATTGCATTTCAATTTAGGTTCAGACTTTCTAAATCCAAATCAGTTCGTTTAAAAGGAATTTTTAGTGGTTGTCAGGTTCAGGCGCTGGGTTGTGCCTCGCCTGATTTATTGATTAGGCTCTTGCAAGCTTAATTAATGGTTTGGGCGAGGCCCTAGAAGGGCAACATATAAGGTTAAGCCCACACAATTCCAAACTTCATTTGGAATTTTTCTCTCTTGTTTCCCACTATCAAGTGGGTTTCTCTGGTGGCCTCGGGGCTGCCCTTACCTTATCTTACCAGATGTTTGCGCTCAATGAGTTTTTGTCACATTAAAAAACATGGGATTTCAGGGCTTGATCTCCCTTGAAAATCCTATCTTTTACTTGGTATGTTCACAGCATCAGATTATTGGGATCCTGTTTGTCCGCGAATCTTTATTTACTAATATGTAGATAGGGCTAATTCCAATTTTTACAACCTCACATCCTTATTCATCTTTGCCTTGCTTCAAGTTACACTAATTATGAGGTTTACTACCTCAAGAATCCAGCTCACGCTGGACATTCGGTGTCAATTGCATCAAACCTAAGGTAAGATGGTGATCTGAAACTGGGACGTTTCCAATCATTACACTCTGAGCCATAATGAGTGGTCAAGCCTCAGTAAAAGAAGTTGTTGGTCTGTTGGGTTGGTGGGTTGCCCTGCAAATTTATAGGGAAAGGTTGCCAATGATTGTGAAAAATCAAGGTCCAGCAGTCTTTATACTGTTTGGCCTGGCACACTAATGGAGTCACCTATTGTGAGAATGAGAAATCTTAACAGTTGACATCAATAAATTTTGTAGAGAAGTATAGGTCTAGCATAGGACCATAATGGAGTTATTTATTCAAATACAGATAATAGCCGTCATACTCTACATTCAACTATCAAATACTATCAGATAACATGAATTTTACACATATCAAACCTGTGCACTTAACAGTTGGGAGCTTTCAATCAGTGAAGAATCCAGGATTGTAACATTTGGTACTCATGAGAAGAGTAACTCCCAATTTTTAACAATTAGTGCTCACTACAGGTGATAGTTGAGTAAATACACCAGTATAAGATTTCATACAAGGACTAGTTAAGAAAACTCTAGATGGGGTTGGTAACTGTCAATAAGAACCCCTTAAATTTTGCCAATCACAGAGATTTTGCTGCCTTGCAGGAGAGAGTTACCAAGATAGAGGAAGGAGTCAAAGATGTATCCAATTTTGGCAATAAATTTCTAGAAAAGTAACGTCATTAAAGAAGAAAGAAGGAGATCTAGGTTGAGAAGTTTTATATATAAAAACTGAATGCAAAGCGGATTACATTTAATTGTATTCATCTAGCGCAGACATAGAGTGTCTAATGAAGAAAATCAAAGAGTTGAAGACTCATAGATGTGAATGTGAGCCCTATGCGGCGACTGACGCTGAAGAAAGGACCCTATGAACTTAAGTTGGGAAGTCAACTATTCTAAGAAATATGCTGACCACATTTACAGGCATTTCAGAGATGACTCACAAAATCACTCTTCAAGCCAGTTAGTAGCCAAACCAAGAGTGGTGGCTAGAGAAACATTGAAGGAATTTAGAGCTACGCTGAAAATACCTACAAACCATTTGGATAATGCCCCTGTATTCTTCCGCTTGTTTGACATGACAATGTTCAGATAAAGCAATTTTCAAAAAGCTTTAACAGTGACGAACTGTCTGGAGACTGATTGTCAGAATTTGGTGTTACCCCATCCTGAAGGGGACATCTGATCATACTCAGAGGCCAAGGCTGCCATAATGAAAGAATTTGGAAGTCCCACGTGTATATTGAAGTGCAAACAGGAATTTATGAGAATCTAATTCCAGGAGGGTGAGTCCTTAGCGAGTTTTGCCAATTGATTCTATCAAGATTCGCATCTTTTGGTCAGAGCAAAGTTACTGGGCAATTTTGATTCATAGATCACGTTGCAAGCAGCATGTTGGCCCTATCGCAATTTACATTAAATGATGTCTTCTATGTTTGCAATTAGAATTATCACCTCAAAAATGGTGGATCATTTGAAGATATTAGGAGCCACATTTGAGGCCCTAATAGAATTTTTAAGCCAAGTTTTTTCAAAATCTGAATTCTACAAAGGGGGCTTAGAGTGCTATAGAGTCCAATAATTGAACTGTGCCAGAAAATAAGACCAAGGAGTTCAAGTGGAAAGATAAGTAAGACAAGGTTGTTATCAGTGTGGAGGAAAGTGTCAGGCAAACAGCAAGTTAGAATCAGACCGGCCTGCCAGCCTGAGTGCCAGAGCACCCAAACGGCAAACCAGAATGCCAAAGGCACTGCTGTTGGTATGACGGCTATGGAACTAGGAAGGAGTCCTTCCAATAATTGCATATGAGCCATAATCGCATATAGACACCTAGTAAAATACCAGATGAACACGGCCATAAGCCCTAAGGGGTGTTGGAATACCAGCGGAAAAGGCGGTTTGTTTTTAAGCATAAAAAACTGAAATTGGGGAAAGGATTTTTTATTAAAAAATTAGGAAGAAAATCGACCAACAATTTTATCAGTGCAAGGCCACTGATTAAATAGTGTTCAATTGTAGTGAGTCCAAGCAAGTATTGGGTCCCTCAAATTTACCTAACCCAAAGAATTTTTGGGGAATGGGGCAGATAATCTCAATTGAAACTGACATTGAAGGATTTGTCAGCATGCTGAATCACTGTTAGTTCAACCTTAAATGCCTGTAGTGAGGCTCAACTGCATTTTCATCAGTTGGCGAAACAGCATCTGGCCTGAAAAGCAACGGGAAATCCCCAGGGCCACTCCACTTAGGGGCAGTCCCAATTGGTTGGAAACGGGTTTGGGATGCCCAACCCACCTGTGCCCAGTCACTGGGCCGTTTGTTTGGTCAAATGGGTTACATTGGCCACAACTCCCAATTTGCTGGATAGGAGGTTTTAAACCGTTGACGATGGTTTCCAAAGATACCAACTGCACATTGGGGATAATCCCCACCAATTTTGAGAGGGGGTTAGCGTCAGCGATCATATAGGTGACTGAGTCAAAACTTTTTGCAATTATGGCCAATAATTCGACATTTGTCCCTTTTTGAGTATGCATTTTCTAATTGTCCAGCTTTAATCCCATTGGTCTCGGACCCTTTAACTTCAATTCAGTGATCTCAGTGCAGATTTTCTTAATCTAGCTGACATGTTTGGCTGAGGTGAGAGAGGGTACTGGGGAGGAATCTGAAGAGGGAGGGATGTACCCAGCGCTCATCTACCACATGGGCGAGGTCACCCTGGGTGATGAGGGGTACAGCCACCCTCTTCAGCCCCTTTTTATTTTGAAATGGGAAGAGCGCCCAATATAAGCACAGAGGACGTTCCCCTGGACTTACAGAAAGGGAAACTTTTCTGTACAATGCAAGAAGCCGAAGGAGAAGATTAGTGGTCCAGGCAGACCAGGCCAAACCCACATAGGATTTGGGAAAAGGGCTCACGACCTAGATGGGAAACAGTCTTAATCTGCAATTAAACCCATTCCCTCCGATATCTTAGGTGAAGCCATCAACATTAGTGATCTGTTAGTTGATGATGATGCGTAGGACCAACTTTATCATGTGGTCAATCTGGATGTCAAAGCAGTAACCAGATCTGGAGCAAAGGGGATTGACCCCAAAATAATCCAGGAAGTTACTTGCCCATGTGCACAACAACTAGTGGACAAGATTCAGTACATGGAGAATTCAGAAGATCTGACTGAGGTCAGATTATATGAGGAAAATCTGTCTATCCCCCTTAGCAAAATTAAGGAATCATTTCTTGATTTATTGGTGCAAAATATTCACACCATTGATTTGGCCAAATAACGCCACTATACAATCAGTAAATATGATTTTACAATACTCTGAGTGTACATATATTGATATACTTTTTAAATGAGTATGGGTGCAGGTGATAATTTACAGTGGAGTGCCTATCAATATTGTCTCAACCAAGCTGGTAAATCATATGTGAATATCGCCTGACTGGAGCACAAGAAAGAATATGGGACTTCCAGGCTGAATAAAACCATCTCCTGTGGAGCGTATAGTGCTTTACCACTCCGATTTGTATCTTTAGTGGTATATGCCCCAGCAATAGTTTTGTCCATCCAAAACTACAATATATTGATTGGGACTGAGTATCTAAGAAAGTACGGAGTTAAATATAACTTTTAAGATAACATGTTGATTATGTTGGGTCAGATGCTACTGCTAGTGTATCAGAGAGATGAAGAATCTCCACTGATCAGGAAAAACAGTTTCATCAATTTTTTTATAATGACAGCATTGTCCTGATTTGTATCAATTGGTTGACAAAAATGAAGAGAAATGCCAACGGAAATCCTGGAAAATTGGGCAATTCCGTTGCAAATCAAGAATACAAGGACCATATCAGTGGGATCACAGATCATAGTTGACACTTGATAATGTTGGAGATACCTGAGCTTTTGTATGGAGAAGTTGGTAGCCCCTGGAAAAAGTCCAGAGTAGAGCTTTTGGTGGATCCTGAAATAGTTATGCCAGGCCATGGAGAAATTCGAGTTCTCCTGGCGAATTTGAGTGAAAACCAATGAATATTGAGAAGAATCAAATTATCACATTTGTTCATCTGATCCCAATGACAGAATTGAGGAAATTCCATGATATTGCGACCCTCAATGAGATGGGATTACTGGCATGGGTGACTGAGAGCATCAATCTATTGGTTGATTGAAACAAACTCGCCGATCTGACGGAAAGACAGCAGGAGGAGGTGCTTGAGCTATTCAAAAGTATCAGTAGATATCGCTCAGGAATAACAATTTAGGATGTGCAAGGAATGTCATTCACAAAGTCAACACTGAGGAAAATTTGCCAATAAAGATGAGCCTGACTTAATGATCAAAGGCCGCTGAGGCAGTAGTAGAGGAAGTGATCAGCAAACTAGTGAAGCACAGGCTTCTAGTTTCATCATTGAGTCCCTGGGCAAGCCCTATCCTGATTGTGAAAAGAAAGATGGCTCTAATCGGGTGATTGATTATCAGAAGATGAATAAAATAACAAAGAAGGATTAATATCCACTATCACAAATTGATAATGCATTAGATCGATTTGGAGAAGTAAAGTATTTCTCCACTTGTATCTTAGCAGGATTTTGGAAAACCGATTTGCCAATGGAAGGCCAGGAGAAATGCGCAATCATCACCATGCAGGGGCTGTATCAACCAACTAGGATGCTTTAAGGTCTTTTTAATGCGCCTGCGACGTTTCAGAGGGCCACAGATGCCATATTATGTGACTTGAAGTTGTCATGCGTCCTGGTGTACTTGGATGATATAAATGTGGTCAGTAGGTCTTTACTGACCATCTACACCACTTGGAAGAAGTCAAGAGACCGTCTGCGGCTAAATTGAAGGTTAAGCCAAGGAATTGCCACTCTATCAAGAAAGAGTTAGAATAGCTTATATTCATTTCAACTTTGGTGGACTGCAGCCGCAAGCCCAGAAATTTGAGGCCATAGAGTGGATGGCCATCCTGAGAAGTGTCTGAGATGTCCAAGTATTCCTTAGAATGGTCAAATACTACCAAAGGTTTATATGAGATTTCACTAGAATCGCTGAGACCCTCTTTCATTTGCTGAAGATTCAAAGAAAGGATTCAACTGGAATGAAGAGGCACAGAGTTCTTTTTGATGAGTTACACCAGTATCTGATGGATTCTCTAATATATAAATATCTGAATTTCAATTGAGAGTTTTTAATACAGACTGATGCCTTCTTAACGGTAATTGGCGCCATCCTGAGTCAAGTAGATGAGCTTGGGGATGAGCATCCAGTAGCTTATGTGCGCCGGATGCTATCAGCAGCAGAACGGAATTTCATCATTACTGAGCGTGAATGCCTTGCTGTAATTTAAACCTGTAAACAGTTTTGGGTGTATATTCACGGAACACACTTTAAAGTGATGACAGACCACTACTTGCTGCGTTGGCTTTATAATCTAGGAGAACTTGAAGGATGACTGTCCCAATGGGCATTGAAGTTTCAGGTTACAATTATGAGATAGTTCACCAAGAGGGAGCTTCTCACCAGAATGCAGATGGCTTTATCAAGGTTACCGATGGTCCAAGTGGTATACCAACAAGCTGATGAGCTGTTCCAGAATATGATTGATGGAGAAAACAGGGATGATCCCCAAGAGCTACAAGGTGCGCTTCAGAAAGCAATGGAAAACACTGAGACCAGGATGAACAAGTTTTTAAGACAATTGATGGAAAACAATTATTATTCTCAAACCTTCAGAACAAGTGGCAATCGTTCAATCCATGAATAAGGTTGTCAGGCATGGAGGCCTGAGGAAGACAACTGACCACATTTTCCAGTACTATTTTGGGAGTCTATCAACTATGATGTGGCCAATTTTTGGCTTACTATGTGGAGTGCCAGTTGCACAAGCCTCACAAGAACACAACTTGATATTGACCGGTCTGCTTTGGATTTGCCTGGCATACAGTGTCCATCGACATGATGGGACCATTAACCATGTGCACTGGAGGAGTTAAATATCGTAGTTGCAAATTGATCATCTGACTAGATGGGTTGAGATGAAGGCCCTGGATAAAGTGGATGCTTCAAGAACTGCAAGGTTTATCCTGGATCAAGTCGTATACTACTATGGATGCCCAAAAGACTTGTTAAGTGACAATGGAACAAATTTTACATCCCACGTGATCTCAAGATTGAATGAGATAATGGGGATCTGAGGAGTCATGTCAGTACCTTACCAGCCAGAGACAAACGGACTTGTAGAAAAAGTCAATGGAATGGTGGCTGTGACTCTTAGGAAGCTGGTCACAGGGAGAACTTCCGCATGGGGAACATACCTCAGTTTGGTGACGTTTACATATAACATAAGTCACCATACAGCAATGGGAAAAAAGCCATATGATTTAAGGAAGGAAGGAACTCGCATTAACACTGAATCTATATTTGGTAGTTGGATTAACATTGGGGATGAGTGCTGAGCAGTACCTGCTCCAACATTCAAACATCCTGATCAAGACGCAATCATAAGCATTTGATATGACTTTGAAGAAGAAATTAAGGCCAAAAAAAATGGATGATAATAACTGACATTTTCAGAATACCATGTAGGCGATAAAGCTGCATATTGTGAACATATGGTTTTTAAGATAAAAAAATTGGATGCAAGGTGGTCAGGTCTATTTGAGATTATCATTAAGACAGTAATAGAAACTTTTCTTTCTCGTTAATAACACTTTTGCAACCTATTTAATTCAAGACTATATCTAGTTTGATAATCTTACAGAGGAGATTAGTCTGCGTCCATGTCTGGGAGCAGTTGGGCAAGCAAGGTAAGAGGAGCAGGCGGAAGGCCCGCGGCCTCTAACGTTCAAAAACGCCCCGGAGAATCTGGCAGAATAGACAAAAATCTCAAAAAACCGGTGGTCACAATTTCCCTGGAGATACTCGCGTGGCAAGCACGATGCAACCAGTACATCAACACGCCACACTCCCAGCCACTTTCGTTGGTGGAATTCAGAGTCCGTGTGTATCTGGACATCCAAAAATGGCCTTATGGGAAAAATTTTGTGAAGATGTACACAAAATTTTCCCAACTGCGGTGTACGTTGCACCTCACTCCATGTCATGGATGGCTGGACTTAGGTTTCAAAAGCAAAATAGCAGCAGACGAGGCTGCAGCGGTGCGCATAGTGGTCAACCTCCCCAAAGGGCAACAGGTCATTGAAACCAAACGCACCAGATGGACAAAATCAAACCAAATTTTCCTCACGTTTGACTTTTTGCCTACTACAGTAAAACGTGATATTTTGGAGCAACACTTGAAAGATAGTCTCGCCATATATGGCGAAATACAATCTTTCAAAATGCAACGTTTCGCGCTGATGCCACACCTGTGCACCGGCAAAGCTATCACAGTTCTAACCCCAACTGAGGAGATCGTGAAGGACCTAACCCAGATCCTGCACTCCATCTTTATTGATATCGCAGGGCATACCACCCACCCATTCCGGGTAACCGTGGACAGTGCGCCCCCATTTGCACCCACTGTGACGCGTTCAGCCATAAGGTGCATGCAAGCCCCATCAAGGAGGGCGTCACATTTCAAGAGCACCCTCGGCGGCCATGACCAGCGGAGAGGCGCACTATGAACCAACTGCAAGCACCAAGGAGGCTTTCTTGTGGGGAGCACAAGGCTGCTACCTATTGGTAAAGCCCATCTCCCCGCAGGAGTGGAAGAAGGCCAAGAAGGCCCATAGGGCCGCGGCCAAGGAAGCGGCCAAGGCCACCACCACCATCCCACACTCACAACGCCAGGAGGACATGGAGACCTTTGCAGTGGAAGTGACTTGGGAATCCATCACCCAATCAAATTTGGAGGCCCATGCTGAGCGGGCCACTCAATCTGAGGATCTGATGGGAGATTAAATCTCACCAAATCGCTGCACTCGAGCTCCAGTTGAAATTGACTTGGGACCTATCACAACTGAAAATTTTTTTTTGCCCTGCTCAATGGTGCACCGAACTTATCTGCACCACAAAAAATTCGTCCGACGTCAGGAAAACAAAAAGCGAAGGCAAAAGCCAATGTGACTCTTTCCACAAAAATTAACAAAAACCCTGATAGCGTTGCCGCTAACACCCACACTGCTGTGAAAGCCCATGGGGACCTGGAAGAGGCTGGTGGGCCCAGGGGCCCACCCCTCACACCTAAGGTGCGATGGGGAAACCTTCACTCTAGGGATGTTGAATATCGCTGGACTCAAGGCCTCCCCATCCTGGGCTAGGAAACTGAGTTTTTTACAACACAATTTACCCGTAGATATCCTGGCCATCCAGGAGTCCCATTGTCCATGAGGTTCTGAGGAAGCTTGGAAAACAATGCTCCTCCCATCCCTATCCTTTTGGTTGAAGCACTGTGGGGGTGCTAATTCAGAAAAATAATTTTTTCAAATTCACATCCTCAGAAACATTCCTAAATGGCTGAGTGCTCGTCATCACCTTCTCGTGGGCTGACGTTGCACATGCAATTGTCAACATCTATGCCCCAAACAGTGCACACGAGCATCAGGAATTTTTCTCATCAGTCAAATCCCTCCCGCTACCCCCTGATTCTTTCCTAGTTGGCGACATGAACTGTTGGCTAACCTCACCAACGGACTGGTGGCCGCCCTCACCCCACGCCCCACAGAGTCACATAGAACTACGCGTTCTAAAAGCCACCCTTGGGTTAATGGATGCGCTGCTGTGACATGCCCCACTGCTTGAAAATATGATGTATCCCCATGTCCACAACGGCCAATTAAGGTCCATGACCCGTATTGACCTTATTATAACGCCAGCGAAATTCCAACCCTACATCTCCCACTTCAAAACAATGAAAATGGAATTCTCTGACCACCGACTGGTCTCAATAACATACCACTTACCCGTCACAGTTGCAAAGGCCCCACATTGGTGCAAAATCCACCCCCCTGAGCTCACGTCACCAGGATTTTCCATGTGGGTGGAAGAGGCAACTTTGGCGAAATCATTTGTTGCACCATCTTGCGTGGACCCCATTACCACATGGGCAACTTTCAAAGAGGACACCATCCGCCACTATCGCCATCTCTCCTCCAGATGCTCATGAGCCACATCGGCGGTTATCTCGTGCACTCTGGCGGAATTGGCCCACTTGGAGTTCAACATTCCAGCCACAGGATACAGCCCTGCATGGGGCTGGAAGTGGGTGGTGGCAGCTGCCCACCTCAACGCACTCGAAAGGCAACACAAACATCAGGTTTATGTCCAATACAGGGCCACACGCATCACTAAAGGTGACAAGTGCACCGCATACTTCTTTATATAAAATTTTTTGCTTCACGCCAGAGTGTGGCCTGCAAACAGATGCGAAGATTGGATAATTCCGTTGCGGACACACTGGCCGAAGTGGCAATCAAAATGCAAAAATATTACTCCAAGTTATACCAAGCCAAACCAATTCAGTCAGCAAAAATGGCGGAATTTCTCAACTGAACCCACATCCACACCGTTTTCCAATACCCAGTAATAATGAATCTTTTTTCCAAACAAATTATGGACAGCCATTCGCGGTGCGCCAAACTGAAAATGCCCAGGCCCAGATGGCATTCCATATGAGTTCTACAAAAAATATTTCAAATATATATCCCCATTGCTGCTAGCCTCACTTAACCAAAGCCTGTTGGAAACACGCCTTCTACCAGGAGGACATGAGGCCTTTACCATCACGCTCTTCAAGAAAGGGGATAAGCTAGACTTAACCAATTGGCGCCCCATTTCTTTAACCAACACAGACACCAAGATTTTAACAAAAATCATGGCTAACCGTTTAGGGACTGTAGCATCTGCCACCATCTCCCCAGAACAATTTGGTTTCATCCCCAAAAGGTCGATTTGGGATAACGTGCACTCTGTGGCTAAAGCATGCCAGTCCACAGCCTCTGGGGCACTTGTATTCTTGGACCAACAAAAGGCCTATGATAGAGTAAACTGGGAATACCTTAGGGCCTGCCTCCATCAATTCCGCCTACCCCCCGCTTCATAAACTGGGTGATGCTGCTCACGGAATCTGTGACAATGGCAGTGCGTGGTCCAGGCTTCCTAACGGAAGTAGTCCGCCCTCAAAGGGGCCTGCGACAAGGGGACCCCCTCAGCCCACTCTTATACAACTTCAGGCTTGACCCACTACTGCAAAATGTGAATGCCCAACTCACTGGGGTCCATGTGCCAGGCCAAACCCCAGTCAAGATGATGGCATTTGCAGATGATTGCGTGGTGGGGGTGTCTAATAACAAAGATGCACGCGCGCTTGAAGCCCTCATCCAGGAATATTCCCGGGTAAGCAACGCGGCACTGAACGCCTCCAAAACCAAAATCATCCTCCTTGGTCGGTTTCAGAACTGCTGGGCCCCAGCGATTAGTTCCCAACCTGGCCCATTTGCTCGCCCACGTCCACGCCTTACTAACTCAACACACACTGCTCCACTGGTGCTCCCCTTCGTGCCACGTCCTACCATAGGACTGGTGCGCCATCTGGGCGTGTGGATGGAGGCAGGCGGATATGCGTCAGCAGTAATGGAGTGCCATATACTGGACAACGTGATGAAGCGAATCGCCTCTCTCAGAGCCCACCCTACTACCCTCACTGGCAGGGTTGTTCTTGCCAACTCTATGCTCCTATCCAAAGTCTGGTTTGGAGCCCATGCCATCCCCTTCTCCCCAAGCTTCTTCAAATCCCTGTATGCTTTGCTGCAAGGATGGCTTTGGTCAGGCCGCCCTCCACCAGTACGGCTAGAGGTCATGTTTGGCCCTTATCATCAAGGTGGCATGGGCCTGCTTATCTTCAAAGCCCATGCTGCCAAGATCATGGGCACCTGAATCGCGGCCATCACCGCTCATACACTCCCATCCCAAAACTGGTCCCGCGCAGCCCGCTCCAACTTCTCCTGAGCCTTGGGCCTCAACAATCCATCAAACCCCCACTCCCTGATGAAATACCTCGCATCAAAAACATCAGCCACAGGTCCTCACGGGACTAAAACCCACTACAAACGAATCCTACACTCCATGCGAAGCTCAGGTTGGAGAATTTGTATTAGTGGACATACAACCCGAAGAGGCCGCCCCTCTCCTCAGTTCACACAAGAGGTACAGGGGCTACTCATCCATTATTGCGTGATCCCCATTCGACCCCAAGTCCTATCCAGGGTGGACTATCTGGACATGATGGACATCCCTTATTCCACTGAGACCCAAAAGACTATCTGGAAATACGCACACCACCCTCTGTTGCAGCCTCAAGTCCGCTCCCATGTGTGGCGCTGCCTGAGGTGGGTGTATCGTACAGCTGAGTGCTCTAACGCTTTACACTCATCCTGTGTCGTGTGTGGCCAGTATGAAACGCTGTTCCACCGCCTGGAGAAGTGCCCCACCTCTAAAGTGATGTGGCGCGAAGTCCAACGTCTGTTAGGCCAGGATCAAACACATCCCTTCAGTCTGTCTAGAGATATGTTTGCTTAATCAATGGCCTCCCCCTCCCACCCTCCCTCCGTGCTCTGGTGGTTGCAATCGCCATGTGGACTATCCACACGATTGTCTTGGATGCCATCGCTGGCTCCATCCCCACCCTCCCAGAAGCTGTCCACAGATTCTGGTATCATTTGGTGGACCACTTTCAAGCGTGGATGTTTAGATATCTCCCACCATGTCGCCGACAGCTGGCCTCCTCCTGGTTCCCAGTCTGGTTCATCAAATCAGACCCCTTCCTCCACACGTGCTCAATAGTGGCTACAGCCCCTTCACACGTTCCCCCCTCCCCATAAGTGGCGTTCCCGCTGGCAACAAGAGATAGCATCGCTACTCTGAGGTGCCTCCCCTTGTACTAAGTTTATTTTTCTGAGTCATATTCCGAAGTGTCGTCCCATGGTCAGCCTTCCCTGCAATAAATTTAAAAATTTAAAAATTAAGACAGTGATAGACGCCTATTCCATCAAGAATTTCTTGGATGGAAGAATTATGAATTGAGTCCATGATAAATATCTAAAGCAGTGGATCAATGGAAAAAAAACAAAAGATGTTCCTGAAGGACTACTGAATCATTGAGATGGTAATGTCCTGATAATTTTTGGTTAAGTCCTAAAAAAAGGGGACCACAGAACCAAAACAATGGTTAAGTCTAAAAATAAGACTTTTGAACCATGAAAACTGTTAGGTTGGATTATACCTAGAAACCAGTTTGCATGAAAAAATAAAAAAGATGGACAACTGAACCAAGTGAAGTCATGTCCCATATAAAAAAAAAAAAATAAAAGATTGTCAAATATACAAAAAAAACTTTAAAATGCACATAAAATCTTTTTTATAAATTTTTATTAGTTATCCTTGACTCGAGGAGGATTCCACCTATTTTGCCTCTTGGGGGAGTATTGGAATTTTGTGAGAAATTATGACAAACAGGTGCTACAAAGGCTACAAAATTATTAGTTTCATGGCTCTAGCAAAGATTGACTTAAGTGCAGTGAAGTTATTAGTTCCGTCGCGATGGTTAATGGCAACTGGTTATACAAAATTCTGTATGAAAAATAGACCAAATTAAACTATGAGAGACGAGAATTAAGGTACTTTATTAATTAAAAACTAGAGATATTTATAGGGAAAATTTAGTGGTTCTTTGTGAGGATTTCCTTGATCCACTCAAGTTAAGATCTTTCCTACCAGAGGGCTGATATTTTTGATTATCATCATTATTATAATATTCATGATGTTCATATCTAATAGAGCTCTTGTTAGATGCAATCGACCTTCTTAATGAGGCCTAGCCCCTTCAATTTCAAATTGCTTGGCCATCTCAAATTACTGAGTTTCTTTGGGTTGATTAGATTCACCCATTGTAGGAAGTCAATAACTCTGAAGAGTCTTTCTTTAGTCAAATTGAGAATCAGAGATATTCGTTTTAGATTTCTCCATCTTATTAGACTGAGATATCAAATCTTGATCTAGAGTATTTTTGGTCATCCTAGTTGTATCTCCAACAATGCACCCCTCAAGATCTTGCCTAGGGGGCACATACATGTGAAGAAACCTACTATGCACTTATTGATAACAGTACCATTATCAATAGAAGCAATGGAGTATTCAACACCCCAACAATAGATAATATGGTAAGGACCAGCCCATAAGGGGTCCAGTTTATGAATTCTTCCTCCCAGCCTATGGTGGTAGAAGAGTACAAGGTCTCTGACTTGAAATTCTGGTAACATAGGTATACTAGCATTGGTCCAGGCTCCTTCCTTCAAGGTGGGAGCGGCAAGGGAACTTGAAGCTAATGCTTGTAATCAGATTATTTCATCAGCCAGTCTCTTCATTTCTAAATCAGTAGTTTGTGGGGTAGCCTCTTCAAGTATAGGTTGTACACTTGAAGGGAGGATAGGTTCCCTACCATATAAAGCTTTAAACTGAGACATTCCAATAATTTGATGGTAGATAACTCTATAAGATAACATCTCACTGGGTAAGTAAAGGTTCCACCTACTAGGATCATTGGAAGCCATCTTTTGAAGAATGGCTATGAGGGTACTGTTTGCTCATTTGATGGCACCATTAGTGGAAGGATTATATGGGGACGTGAACGACTGGTAGGTACCCATTAATTTGGTAAGCTTAGCTACCACCTGAGATATGAAATTGGTCCCATTATCTGATAACAGGTCTTTTGGGATGCCATGCCTGGTGAAAACTTGTTTAAAAATGAAAGACGCCGTAGCCTTGGCGGTGACCGTGGAGACAGAGATAGCTTCAATCCATTTTTATAGAAAAGATTATAGCTAATAAAATAGATTGATGTCCATAGGTGGCCGTAGGAGAGGACCTACCACATCAATACTCACAGTGAGAAGGGTTCAGAAGGTCCTATAAGTTTGTGGTGGTAAATCAGATTTCCACCACACTGTTGTTGGCAAGTGATACAAGTCTCCAACACATCATGCACAGTTTCCAGCATATTATCCCAGTAACAATAATTTATTAACCATTGGAGGGTCTTAGCGCCAGCTCCATGTCCTACAGTTTGGTGGGCCTCCATGATAGTGTCAGTCCTCGCAGAAGGCTGAATAAAGGGCAACCACTTAGATCCTGACTTTTTGTATAGTGAACATTCTTTGACCTGAATGTCTTCAGTTAAGGATTGTAACTTTGAGACAACATCCTTAGATTCACGGAACCAGAGCTCAGGTCTACTGATCAGGTCATGAATGCAATTCTCCTCTGCAGAGAATAATGTTAATATAGACAATTGAGAAAGGCCATTAGCATTTTGATGTATAGCCCCAGTGCGATGTTGAATGGTAAAATCGTAATTTTGGAGCTTTAAAGCCCATCTGGCTAAGCGCCCATCAGGATCCTTCATTTGTTGCAACCACTTCAGGGAAGCGTGATCTTCACAATAGTGAGTTGCTTGCCATCTAGATAGGGGCGGAAATTCTTGATAGCGGCCAAAACAGCGAGGCATTCTCTCTTGAAAATGCTATAATTGCGTTTGGCCTTAGACAGGGCTTTACTATAGTACTCGATGGGTGATCACCCAGATTAGTATCATGTTGAGCCAGAATGGCTCTAATAGCAATATCACTAGCATCAGTAAATAGAATAAAGGGTTCAGAAAAGTCAGGATGGGATAAGATAGGTGCACTCATTAGGACTTGGCACAACAGATCAAAGGATTGCTTCTGGGATTCTTCCCATATAAAGGGAACTTCCTTATGCAAAAGGTAGACTAGCAGTTTTGCAATTCCAAAAAATGGGGGATGAATTGTCAGTAATAACTGAACATTCCTAAAAATAATTGGATATAATGCAAGCTTTAGGGAACAGACATGTCCAAAATAGCTTGTATCTTATTAGATAAGGGTAAATACCCTCGAGATTAACCTTCTGCCCTAAAAATTCCATTTCATTCTAAAAAAAGCACACTTTGATGGTTTAAGATTAAGAGAGGCACGACTCAGTTGGCCAAAAACTTCCTTCAAATGAGCCAAATGCTTGTTAAAAGTGCGTGAAAAAACAGTAACATCATCTAGATAAAATAAAACACAAGAAAGCTTCATATCCCCAAACAAGCCATCCATGGCTCATTGAAGCGTAGCAGGGGCATTGCAAAGCCCCTATGGCATACGAGTAGGCTCAAATAGCCCCTCACTAGAGATCAAAGCACATTTTTGATGGTCTTCCATGGCAAGATCAATTTTCCAATAACCACTCACAAGGTCCATAGCTGAGAAATATTGGGACCCAGACTTTAGCCTCAAGGAATTGTCTATACAAGGAAGAGATAAGAATCCTTCTGAGTAACAGCATTGATTCAACGATAATCCATAACCACTCGGTGGCCCCCAACTTTCTTCTGGATAGATAGTAGAGGGGAAGCCCAGGAACTATTAGAAGGCGTTAATAGTCCAGCATTGAGAAGTTGCTTGCGCTCCACTGAGACCTGAGCCTCCTTGACTTTGGATTTGCAATATGGTTGGGCTCAGATATAGGGGAATCACCTGTTTTAACATGATGCTGTACCTCTTTCATTAGGCCAAAATCTCCAGGATCTTGAGCAAAGATATCCGCATACTCTTCAATCAGAGCCTCAGCTTCCAGCTGTTGTTCTGAATTGAGGGAATCCCAAAATTTGACGCCAATTCTAGCAACAATAGGGGGATCTTTCAGCCCAAATTGGCGTAGGTCTCCACATCCTGAGACATACAATAAGTCACTCACAGGAGTAGGCCTCACATAGGTGATGGGATTATTGCGATTCAATTGCATTGGTTAAGAAGTGAGATTAGCCAATAGAACTAAAACAGCTCCATTGTAGGCAGGATCAAGTATACCAGGGCAAGGTAAAGCCTCCAAATGAGAAGGATTTGGATTACTGAAGATCTTTAACACATGATTTTAAATTTAAATTTATTGCGAGGAAGGCTGACCATGGGATGGACAATTCTAAATTTGACCCAAAAGAGACAAAACTTATTAACAGGAAGGCACCCCAGAGAAGCGATGCTATCTCTTGTTGACAGCAGGAACGCCACTTATGGGGAGGGGAGGGAACGTGTGAAGGGGCCATAGCCACAATTGAACACATGTGGAGGAAAGGGTCTTATTTGATGAACCAAACTGGGAACCAGGAGGAGACCAGCTGTTGGCAACATGGTGGGAGGTATCCAAACATCCACGCCTGAAAGTGGTCCACCAAATGAGACTGGAATCTGTGAACAGCTTCTGGGAGGGTGGAGGTGGAGCCTGTGATGGCCTCCAAGACAATCCTGTGGATAGTCCACATGGCGATTTCAACCACCAGAGCATGGAGGGAGGGTGGAAGGGGGAGGCCATTGATAAAGCAAACATATCTCTTGACAGACTAAAGGATGTGTTTAATCCTGGCCCAGCAGACGTTTAACTTCGCGCCATATCACTTTAGAGGTAGGGCACTTCTCCAGGCGGTGTAACAGCGTTCCATACTGGCCACACATGACGCAGGATGAGTGTAAAGCGTTAGAGCGCTCAGCCATATGGTACACCCACCTCAGACAGAGCCACACATGGGAACGAATTTGAGGCTGCAATAGAGGATGGTGTGCTTATTTCCAGATAGTTTTTGGGTCTCAATGGAGTAAGAGATGTCCATCATGTCCAGGTAGTCCACCCTGGATAGGACATGGGGCCGTGTGGGGATCACGCTATCTTGATGGGTAGCCCATGTACCTCTTGTGTGAACTGAGGAGAGGGGCGGCCTCTCTGGGATGTGTGTCTGCTAAAATGAATTCTCCACTCAGCGCTCCGCATGAAGAGGAGGATTTGTTTGTAGTGGGTTTTAGTCCCGTGAGGACCTGTGGCCGATGGGTGTGAAGCCAGGTATTTCATCAGGGAGTGAGGGTTCGATGGATTGTTATGGCCCAAGGCGCGGGAGAAGTTGGAGCAGGCCGCGCGGGACCAGTGTTGGGAAGGGAGCATAGGGGCGGTGATGGCCGCAATCCAGGTGCCCAGGATCTTGGCAGCATGGGCTTTGAAGTCAAGCAGGCCCATGCCTCCATGCTTATGAAGGCCAAACATGACCTCTAACCGTACTGGTGGAGGGCGGCCTGACCATAGCCATCCTTGCAGCAGGGCATACAAGGATTTGAAGAAGCTTGGGGAGAAGGGAATGGCGTGGGCTCCAAACCAGACTTTGGATAGGAGCATAGAGTTGGCCAAAACAACCCTGCCAGTAAGGGAAGTAGGGTGGGCTCTGGGGGAGGCGATGCGCTTCGTCACGTTGTCTAGAATATGACTCTCCATTAATGCTGATGCATATCCGCCTGCCTCCACTCACACGCCCAGATGGTGGACCGGCCCTATGGTAGGGCGTGGCACAAGGGGAGCACCAGTGGGGCGGTGTGTGTTAAGCTGGTAGGGCGAGCATGTGTGCGAGCAGATGGGCCAGGCTGGGCACTGGTCGCTGGGGCCCAGCAGGTTTGATACCAACCAAGGAAGATGATTTCAGTTTTGGAAGCATTCAGTGCAGCATTACTTACCCAGGAATACTCCTGGATGAGAGCTTCAAGTGCGCGTGCATCTTGATTATTAGACACCCTGACCACACAATTATCTGCAAATGGCATCATCTTGACTGGGGCTTGGACTGGTGCATGGACTTCAGTGAGTTGGGCATTCACGTTTCAAAGTAGTGGGTCAAGGCCAAAGTTATATAAGAGTGGGCTAAGGGGTCCCCTTATAGCAAGCCCCTTTGAGGGTGGACTACTTCCGTTAGGAAGCCAGGGCCACGTACTACCATTGTTGCAGATTCTGTGAGCAGCATCACCCAGTTGATGAAGTGGGGGGGTAGGCGGAATTGATGGAGGCAGGCCCTGAGGTATTCCCAGTTTACTCTATCATAGGCCTTCTGTTGGTCCAAGGATACAAGTGCCCCAGAGGCTGTGGACTGACATGCATTAGCCACAGAGTGCACGTTGTCCCAAATTGACCTTCTGGGTATGAAACTGGATTGTTCTGAGGAGATGGTGGCAGATGCTACAATCCCTAAACGGTTAGCCATGATTTTTGTTAAAATTTTCTGTATCTGTGTTAGTTAATAAAATGGGGCGCCAGTTGGCTAAGTCTAGCTTGTCCCCTTTCTTGAAGAGTGTGACAGTGAAGGCCTCTTGTCCTCCTGGTAGGAGGCGCGTTTCCAGAAGGCTCTGGTTAAGTGAGGCAAGCAGTAGTGGGAATATATTTGAAGTATTTTTTATAGATTTCATATGGAATGCCATCTGGGCATGGGCATTTCCGGTTTGGTGCACTACGGATGGCTGTCCATAATTCGTTCAGAGTAATCAAATTAATTATTACTGGGTATTGGAAAACGGTGTGGATGTGGGTTCAGTTGAGAAATTCCGTCACTTCAGCTGGCTGGCTGAATTGGATTGGATTGGTATAACTCAGAGTAATACTTTTGTGTTTCAATTGCCACTTTGGCTGGTGTATCTGCAATGGAATCATCCAATCTTTGCACCTGTGTGCGAGCCACGCTCTGGCGTGGTGCGAATTTTCTTTTAAAAAATATGCGGTGCACTTTTCACCCTCTATAATGCGTTTGGCCCTGTACTGAACACAAACCCAATGTTTGTGTTGCCTTTCGAGCGCGTTATGGTGGGTGGCTGCCTCCACACACTTCTGGCCCCATGCAGGGCTGTATCCTGTGGCTGGGATGTTGGAATCCAGGTGTGCCAACTGTGCCAGAGTGCACGAGATGATGGCCAATGTGGCTCATGAGCGTTGGGAGGAGAGGTGGCGAGATTGGTGGATGGTATCCTCTTTGAAGGCTGCCCATGTGAAGATGGGGTTCGTGCAAAATGGTGTAACAAACTCTTTTGCCAAAGTTGCTGATTCCACCCATTTGGAAAATCCTGGCAACGCAAGTTTGGGAGGGAAGAGTTTGCACCAATGTGGGGCCTTAGCCAACGTGACAGGTAGGTGGTAGGTTATTGAGACCAGCCAGTGGTCAGAGAATTCAATTTTCGTTGTTTGGAAGTGGGAAATGTGAGGATGGAATTTCATCGGTGTAAGGATAAGGTCTATGCAGGTCATGGACCTTAATTGGCCATTGAGGACGTGGGGTCGCATCATATTTTTTGAGCAGCGGTGCTCACCGCAGCAGCGCATCCATTAACCCAAGGGTGGCCTTTAGAACGCGAAGTTCTATGTGACCTTGGGGGCGTGGGAGGAGGAAGGCCAACGGTCCATTGGTGTGTTTAGTCAACAGGTAATTTCACTGACTACAAAAGGGTCTGGGGGTAATGGGAGGGAATTTGACTGATGAGAAAAATTCCTGACATTCTTGTGCACAGATTGGGGCATAGATGTTGATGATAGCATGTGCCACGTTGGCCCACGAGAAAGTGACAATGAGGACTCAGCCATTGAGGAAGGATTCTGATGATAAAAATTTGAAAAAAAATGTTTTTCCAAACTAGCACCCCACAGTGCTCTGACCAAAAGGATAGGGATTGGAGGAGCATAGTTTTCCAAGCATCCTCAGAACCTTGCGGACAGTGGGATTCCTGGATGGCCAGGATATCCACGGGTAAATTTTTTTAAAAAACTCAGTTTCCTAGCCTGGGACGGCGAGGCCTTGAGTCCAACAATATTCAATATCCCTAAAGTGAAGGTTTCCCCCATTGCACCTTAGGTGCGAGGGAGTAGGCACCAGGCCTACTAGCCTCCTCTAGATCCACACAGGCCTTCATGGCAGCACAGGTGTTTGCAGCAACACTATCGGTAGTTTTGTTGATTTTAGCAGAAAGGTTTGTGTTTACTTTTGGCTTCGCTTTTTGTTTCCCCAATGCCAAACAAATTTTTTGTGGTGCGGATGAGTTCAGTGCACCAACGATTGGTTCAAAAAAAATTTTTTCAGGTAGGTTGGACCCCAAGTCAGTTTTGACCAGAGCTTGATTGCAAAGATCTGGTGAAATTGTGTCACCCATCAGATCCTCAGTTTGGGTGGCCCAATCGGCATGGGCTTCCCAATCTGATTAGTTAATGGGTTTCAGAGCTGCTTCTGCCACGAAGGTTTCAATGTCCTCCTGGCGTTGGGAGTGTGGGATAGCAGTGGTGACTTTGGCCGCTTCCTTGGCCGCAGCCCTGCGGGCCTAATTGACCTTCTTCCATTCTTGTGGGGAAATAAGTTCTATCAGTAGGTAGCAGCCTTGTGCTCCCCACAGGAAAGCCTCTTTGATGCTTACGGTTTTTGTAGTGCGCCTCTCCGCTGGCCATGGCCGCCAAGGGGTGCTCTTGGAATGTGATGCCCTCCTTGGTGGGGCATGCATGTGCCTTATGGCCAAACGCGTCACAGTGGGTGCAGATGGGGGGCGCGCTGTCCAAAGTTACCCAGAAAGGGTGGGTGGTATGCCCTTCAATATTGATATATGTGGAGTGTGGGATCTGGGTTAGGTCCTTTGCAATCTCCTCAGTTGGGGTCAGAACTGCAATGGCTTTGCCGGTGCACAGGTGTGGCATCAGCATAAAGCATTGCATCTCAAAAAATTGTATTATGCCATAAACGTTGAGACCATCTTTCAGGTGCTGCTCCAAAATGGCACATTTTACTGTAGTAGGAAAAAAGTCAAACATGAGAAAAATTTGGTTGGATTTTGTCCATCTGGTGCCTTTGGTTTCAATGACCCATTGCCCTTCGGGGAGGTCAATCACTACGCGCACTGCAGCAGCTTTGTCTGCTGCCTCCTTGTTTTTGAAACTGAGGTCCAGCCAACCACATGACATGGAGTGAGTGTGACATACACCGCGGTCAGGAAAAAAGTGTGCACATCCCCACAAAATTTTTCCCATAGAGCTGTTTGTTAGATGTCCAGAAACACGTGGACTCTGTATTCCACTGATGAGAGTGGTTGGGAGTGTGGCGTGTTGATGTACTGGTTGCATCGCGCTTGCCAAGCGAGGATTTCTGGGGAAATAGTGACCGCCGGTTTTTTATATTTTTTCTATTCCGCCAGTTTCTCCAGGGCGTTTTCAAACGTTTGAGGCCGCAGGCCTACCACCTGCTCCTCTTAACTTACTTGCCCAACTGCTCCCTGACATGGGCGCAGACTAATCTCCTCTGTGAGATTATCAAACTAGAATCATACTTGAATTAAAAATAAGTTGCAAAAGTGATTGCAACGAGAGAGAAAAGTTCTCTAACACATGATCACTGGGTACAAATACTTGAACTCCTGTCCCAATGATGACTTGAGCTTTAGGGGGAATGGTAATCAGAGAGTTAGAATATAGCGGCATTCCCTTGGTGGCACAAACTGATGGCGGTGGTAGTATAGTCCTTAGATCCAAGATTCAGTAATCAAGACGTAAGATAGAAATGGGGTATTCCAGTAAGCAGACACGTCGCTTAAGCTTGCCTTTGGTATGGGGAACATCATCTAGAATTAAAGTACCCAGTACCCAATTAAGGATAGGTATTTGTCCTTAAGACTGATGATCGCATCAAAATTGGTTAGAAACTTAGTTCCCAAGAGCAGATTGTAGCAGTTGTTATCCAACACCACCGCAGGGGCCAACACAACCAGCATCCCAAAGCACATCTGATGAGAGGAATAGGCTCCTATAGATTTAGTATAGGAAGGTCCAGCGGTTCTGTAGTCTTGAGAATGGTTCAAGTCGGGCGCCAATTTGATCTTCTTCATAAGTTTGGACGAGATTACATTGATGGGCGATCCCATATCAATGATAGCCAAAACTTTTACCTTATGCATGATGACTTCCACCCGGGTCACATCAGTGCAAAAGTTTGGGATTGAATGCACTGAGGGATTAATCAATTGAATAGAATTAGAAGTAGAAGAAGAAGCATAAGCAGAAATAGTGTCTTTGTTGGATAGTTCATCAGGGATATCAAGCTCATCAGGAGTGGATACACATAACAATTGGTAGAAGAATCAATAGGTTTTGACTGAGGCACCTGAGGTAGGTCAGCACAGGGAGCCTCATGCCCTATGCTGACTCCTCTTTTTTCGACTCCTCTGCCTGTTTTTTTCCAAAATTGAGATACCATATATCCCACGAGACCACAATAAGTGCACGGCTCTTTCTTTGGCTTGGGTTTAGGTTTAGGTGGCATCACATGGATGTGAGAACGTGAGTTATTAGAGGAGCTCAAATGTACCACCCCATTAGGAATCTCCATAAGAGCTTCCTTAATGTCGATAATGGAGCTGAAGTTTCGTTTTTAGGGACTTCAGATGTAATAATAACTGAGTGCGAGAAGCAAACGCACTCATTACAGCTGATATAGCATCATTAATGGTAATCCAGTTGCGAGTGGCAAGTGTTTGGACCTCATGGTAGAATCGTTTTGCGAAATCCTGGATAGACTCTCATCGTTTTATTTGAATATTCATAAAGGACTGCTTTGGGTTGGAGAGGATTTGGTCGCTCCCAAATTTTCTTGATGAGGGCGGTTTTCAGTTGAGCCCAAGTAGTACAGACCTTGAGATGAGGAACCACGATCTCTTGCTCAAACTGAATTAGACAAGAGGTGATGTGGCGGACCTTCTGCTGATCAGTAGCTCCATTCATGGCGCGTTCATATATGAAAAGGACAGAATGGATGATACCTTCACCTAGTTCAAACTTATCTTTGAAGGTAGGTTTGAAGAGGGTGGATTCCGTGTTTAAAACGTGTACACCCAATACTGTGACAGGTCCAGCCTCGGATGGTTCAGACTCTGTAAAATGGGCTTGAGGGGGAACTCGATCAACCTGTTGTCTTAAGTGATTCAAGTCATCTTGTAAATTGTGGACTCATTGGTTGAGATGGTCATTTGTAGGCACTCGGGTTAAGTTGGAAATTGCAGCAACCATCTCCAATTGCTTAAGCTCAAGTACTTCACATTTAGCAGCCAACTTTTCCATGGATGCTGTCAATGAGGCAAACCAGGTTCCTTGAGTAGTTTGATTTGCATCGTATAGCCAATTTGCATTATCAATGCCATCCAGTAGACTGATTAAATATTAATCTGGATTGGTTGGAAGACCTTCCAAGGATAAGAAACACCCTTGAGCTATGGCTTGGATTTGGGTTTCTAATGCTTGTACTTGAGATACTAAGAGCATTGAAGGTTCAGAATTGAGGTTGGAAGCGAGGAGCCAGGGGGACCAGGAGGTCCTGAGGGTCCTTGCGACCCATCTCTTCCTGAAGGACCTGGAGGGCCTTGTTGACCCATTGGACCAGGGGACCACGTTCCCCAGGTGGTCCTGAAGTTACCAATGGAGAACTAGGTGGGCCTGGAGGTCCTTGAGGACCAGCAGGGCTGGATCCGCCTTCTCTGATTGTATCCACATCTCAGATCAGTTGTTTGAGGAGCATGTCGAGTTCCTTGAAGCAGTCATCATTTTAGGCTTGCAATATTCCCAGCTTTCTCATAATGTCAGCTTCAAGGGTAGAGATTCAGTTTTGGATGGGGGTAGCAGCATCACAAACCTGTTGTGAGATTTTTTGCCAATGTAGGTCACAACGCCGTTGTTGATTTTCACCAAATGGTTGTGAAGTTCGTTGATCTCTTCTATTAATGAGAATTGCTTCCTGATTATGCCATCCAAAGTTAGACGCTGTCTTATAGAACGAGGATAGTTGAGAGTGAAATTGTTGCGCCAGAGTCAACTAGCGCTGAATCTCAAGGTGATGAAACCCCAAGATCTAAAGTACATGATATATAGCAGGATGTACGTAATGCCGGAGGTACTGTTCCATTCTAGCCACACCAACTTTAGTAAGCTGTAACACCACTTGGTTGTATAAACTCATCATATTGTCAGCAACTTTGGATGCTCAGTCATGATTAGGTCAAGCACCAGGCTGAATAGCCCCTCTGATCAAGCCTTTGACTGTTTCCTCTACATTAGCCGCTTGAATTTGATAATTAGTTTAGTCAGGGCCCTCAAAGGCCAAGTCCATAGAATCTTGAAATTGAATATGGCTGATATTAGCTGAAGGCAAATATTACCAGTTTGAGTGTACCCATCTGGAGATACTCTAGATTCCTCAGAAGAGAGACTTGCTTCGCTAGATAAATTCATCGTTGTGAAAGTATGTTTTCACCAGGTAGCCTCAGAAGCAGACCTGGCAGGGAGCACCAGTTTCAGATTGCATGAGAAATTATGACAAACAGGTGCTACAAAGGCTACGAAATTATTAGTTTCATGGCTCTAGCGAAGATTGAATTAAGTGCAACAAAGTTATTAGTTCCATCGCGATGGTTAATGCCAACTTTTTATACAGAATCCTGTATTAAAATAGACCAAAATTAAACTATGAGAGATGAGAATTAAGGTAATTTATTAATTAAAAACTAGAGATAAGAATAGGGAAAATTTAGTGGTTCTTTGTGAGGATTTCCTTGATCCACTCATGTTAAGATCTTTCCTACCAGAGGGCTGATATTTTTGATTATCATCATTATTATAATATTCATGATGTTCATATCTAATAGAGCTCTAGTTAGATGTAATCGACCTTCTTAATGAGGCCTAGCCCCTTCAATTTCAAATTGCTTGGCCATCTCAAATTACTGAGTTTCTTTGGGTTGATTAGATTCACCCATCATAGGAGGTCAATAACTCCGAAGAGTCTTTCTTCAGTCAAATTGAGAATTGGAAATATTCGTTTTAGATCTCTCCATCTTATTAGACCAAGATATTAAACCTTGATCTAGAGTATTTTTGGTCATCCTAGTTGTATCTCCAATGGGTGGAAGGATGTATAATAGTAGGGGTGAATAAACTGTCAAAATCTATGTGAGATCAGACGCTAGTAAGGGTAGACCTACTCATGCCAAGTTTTTTAAGTGGAGGCTGATCCCTGCGAGAATGCTATGAGGGAAAGAGAGTTAAATATATTGGTACTTGCCAAATTTAATACCCTGGATTGGGGAGGGAAGCAACAGAACAAGAAGAGGCAGTCTGAATATAACCCTGAGTAATCCTGATATGGCACCAGAGCCAGAAGATTGGTCTTGAGTACTTGCTGACGGGCTTTTGCAAGAACATTGGACATATAATCCAGCATCAGCAAGGGATACTAGTTGGGGATTGCCAAATCATGCCCCCAATTAAAGCCATAAGGGGGAGTACCGATGTGATACACCAGAAATGAGATAGTCATGCAAGGAGTGGATGTCATCCTGAAGACAATGACTACAAGCCTCTTGAATGCAAAATCAGAATGAATGATGGAATCTGGGAGAGGCTGTTAGCTTTGTGGCCCATCTTCAAAGAACTTGGCTGGCAAAATAAAGGGCAATGGCTGCAATGTCTTGATCTAGGATGTTTGTAAGATCAGATGGGTTTAAAGCTATGGAAAGTGTCTTAGTCACTCAGGTCCTCAATTCTGCATAGGGGAGCTAAAAATGTTTGTGATTTCCGATGTCCACTTTGTTTAAAAACAACTGGTTTATAGAATTGAACAAATTTAGAAAAGGAACTCTGGTAACAAGTCATATCTTGGTGAGGAACAATCAATCAATAGTGGATAGCATTGCTTCAGGAGGTTTTATGATGATAATAGGAGTATCTGCGAAAGGAGCCAAATTCAGGAGAGTATCAAAATCTAATTTGGGAATTGATGACAGAGGGAAAATTGCAGCAAGTTGTGCAAGATGATTGATACTTTGTTTTCATTGGGGTTGGATACCATTTTTTATAGTTCCACAAAAGGACTGCTTACAGGTGCTCAACTGGGTGTATGAGTCCTAGGGGATCATAGAAGAGATTTCTTCACGCAGATCAACCCATCAATTGAAAGAGATGAGCATCTTTATCAGACAGACTGTCAAGCAGTTGCTGGTACCAAGATTCCAAATTTGACATGTGAGATGGATGAGAATGGGGATGTCAGATTTTTTATAATAGTTGACATTATTCAATCTGGTATCGATTAAGCACTAATTTAAGAGAAATTAATGACAAAATTAATAAGATAAGCTCTTCAGAAAAGAATTAAGAATGATATAAGCAGCTTTTCTTTCTCATAACAATCATTTTAGTTAATATGATTTGATTTGAACAGCAAATTTTTAATAATCACACACAGGAAAGATGGGCGACTTTAATAACAAAGATAAAACAACATGGGCGAGCGTCGCAGCAAGCGGTGCTCTCAACGGTGCAACTAAGGGCAAGAAACGCCCTGATGGGGGACCAGGAACCCAATCTGCGAAGAAATCGCAAACTCAGACACCATCTGGGTTTATGGTATTTACTGTAAAGCACGCACAATACATGTACATTCAATTCAACCAACCTTTGTCAAAGGTGGAACATGGGATCAGACTCTTCCATGGAGATGAGTCACCAACCCTGTGGGAGAAAACATGTGAGGCACAGCCCTCACTTTTCCCTCACGCGGTGTACGTAGCCACCAACAACATGGGCCGCGGCTGGATTGATATTGGTTTCAAAACAGCTGATGAAGCCGATGCCGCAGCAAAAATCTGCGTGGAAACTGCCCTCCCTGAGGGCAAAAATTGTGCACACCGCGCGCACCAGATGGAACAAAACAAAAACTTTGTTCATCTCCTTTGACTCGCTCCCCACCAACCTTCCTCATAAGGTAATTGAGGAGGAGCTCCGCAAAGGTCTTGTGGCCTATGAAGAAATCCAACAACTTGAATTACAGCGATTTCGCTTAATGCCTGACCTGTGCACGGGCAAAGCTATCGCTGTAATCAACCCCTTCCCAGAAGTGGAAGAGGATTTATCCAGAAATCCCTGTGCAGCAGAATTTCACTTTGCAGATGGGGGCCAGTTGGCTGCATTCTGAGTTATACCAGAGCGCGCACCACCCATTTGCAACCTCTGTGGCTCACTGGGCCACAAGGAACATGCATGCCCTGTAAAAGAGGGCTTAATGGAAAATGATCTTTGTGAATAAGCTATGGACGAAGATAATGAAAACCTCGCCAAAATGACTGATGGCTACCACCCATTCCGCTGGGGTGAAGATGGACTATACTCCATCGTGGACCCAGTTACAAGTAAACAGCGTAAAGCAGCACAAAAAGACCGCAAGAGAGCAGCGGCTGAAGCGGCGGCACACGCGGAATCCGCCATTATCCATGGACAAATTCAGGAGGATATTTCAGATGTTCACCAAACCAACCGATCAGAACAATATGCCCAGGTCGAAAATTTTCACAGTAACCAGAATGAGCCACAAAGCGTCATCAGTCATGCACATACTGAGGAACAATGCAACCACAATTTGGGTGAAAATGCAGTGCACAATGCAACAAAGTTGAACCTCAAAAATATAAAATCCAATCAACAACCCGCATCAAATCAACATGAGACCTGTGCAGGAAAAGTTGATGCAAATGCAAAAAACCGCAATTCCCTTGAATCATTGGGTCAGATCAAGGGAACCAACAATGGCAGTGAAAGAGTTGGAGTACAGACACGGAGTATGGCCAAAATGAGCCGCGGTGGGATAGGACCAGATGGTCCTCCCAACTGCTCCTGAGGCGCCACGGGCACCTCAGTGTCAATAGGGACGTTAAATATCGTGGGAGCCAGGGCTCATACATCCCAAGCCAAAAAGCTGGCATTCCTGAAAAAACCTCTTGTAGACATCTTGGCCATCCAAGAAACCCACTGCCTACAAGGGGAAGAAGAATCCTGGTCAACCAGGATCGCACCATCACAATCAGTATGGACATCTCACTGTGGGGTGATAGTCCAAAACAACAAAAAATTTAAAATTACAAATTCATCATCACACTTGCACAGTCGAGTCCTGGTAGCAACAATCACATGCCAAGATGAAATGATTTCGTTAGCATGTATCTACGCACCGTGCACTGCAACTGAGAGAAAAAATTTGAAAAAATTTCTACCCTCACCCTCCCACCAGATATCATCATGTTAGGTGATTTCAACTGCTGGGATAACCCCAATATAGATCGATGGCCTAATCCCAGGGGATACCCACCTGGACACATTGAATATCGCACAATGAAGGCATCTCTTGGCTTACAGGATGCTCTTCCTCCCAATTCACCAATCCTTCCCTATATGACAAGACCCAACATACGTGAGGGACTGCTCATATCAATGAGTCGTATTGACCACATCCTCATCCCACAGTCCCACCACTCAAGAATCTCTATATTTACAACAAAAAAGATCAATTTTTCTGATCACCGATTAGTTATGGTGCAGTTAGCGCCAACCCAATCCCACACACAGGTGTCGCCTTGGAGAAAGCTTCACCCAGAAAATATAAGATTGCCTGAGAATTCTGACTGGGTTGAAAACAAGGCTACAAACCCAGAATTCACAGCCCCATTCACTTTGGATCCCATCAGAACATGGGAAAATTTCAAAAAAGATTCAATCAACAAAACCTGACATATTGCATCATGCAAGTATACCGCGGACACAGCCACAATCAAGTGTATCTTGGCAGAACTAGACCACCTGGAAATAAATACTCTGAGATCTGGCTATAGCCCTAATTGGGGACGCAAATGGGCAGAAAATTCAGCCTGACTTGACAATCTCATCTTTGAACACCAACACAGAATCAAAGTATTTAACAAAGGTAAGTTCATAAAGGAAGGCAAAATCTGTTTGATATACTTTTTCCACCAATTCCACTCCCGCGGAAACCAGCCCACGTGCACACAGGTCTGCAAGACCAACGGCACTGTGGCAACTGACCCAAGGAGGTCAAGGCGGAAGTACACCGCTATTACACCAAATTATATTGCGATATGCCAACAGATTCACAAAAAATTAAAGAATTTATTCAAACTGCCAAGATACAAAGTACACCACCAAATTACAATATACTATCCCTTATCACAAGGGAGGAGCTTTGGGAAACAATTCGCGGTGCACCACGTAGGAAATGCCCAGGGCCTGATGGGATACCCTACAAACTTTACAAAAAATAATTTCAACAAATTGCCCCCCTCCTATTGGCGTCAATGAATCAGAGTTTGTTGGAAACACGCCTATTACCAGGAGGCCATGAATCCTACGTTATAACCTTGTATAAAAAGGGTGACAAGTTGGACCTGGGCAACTGGCGCCCAATTGCACTCTCCATCACTGACACAAAAATTATAACAAAAATTCAGCAGCTAGATTAGGCGCAATTGCATCTGACGTCCTATCACCCAACCAGTTTGGGTTTATACCAGGGCGTTCAATATGGAACAACATTCACCCTGTTGAAAATATTTGACAATCCAAAGCAACTGGTGCCCTGGTCTTCTTAGATCAGGAAAAGGCGTATGACCGTGTTAGCTGGCCATTTCTAAAAGAATGTCTACATGCCTTCAAAATACCACCAAGATCTATAAAATGGGCGATGCTCCTAACAGAATCTGCAACCATGGCTGTATGCGGCCCTGGATTCCTAACAAACAAGATTAAACCACACAGAGGGCTCAAACAAGGGAATCCCCTCAGCCCACTGCTATACAATTTCAGCTTTGACCCGCTCCTCCGAGTAACTGACTCACGTCTCATGGGGATAACCGCACAAAGACAACCAACAGTTAAGATACTGGCCTTTGCAGATGACTGCGTAGCAGGTATAGCAAACAATGAAGATGCCCGACAGCTGGAACACACTCTAGAGGAATACTTCAAGGTGAGCAATGCATCGCTCAACAAAAGGAAGACAGAAATCACCCTCTTAGGCAAATACACAAACAATTGGGCCACAACATCAGAACCTCACATCAACACTCGAAGAAAAACCCAATTATATTACCCTTTGCAACACCTCCCACCACCACTCCCGTCCGACACCTTGGAATCTGGCTAGAATCAGGGGATATGCTAATGAGACAATGGAAAGTAATCTGTTACAACGGGTATCCAAACGCGTCGCCTCCCTCAAGGGAAGAACCCCAGGATTAACAGGACGAGTTACAGTTGCTAACTCGCTCATCCTCCAATACTGTGGTACCAGGCCCATGCGATAGCCTTCTCACCTACCTTTATAACCTCAATTCGCGCGCTTATCCTGGGCTGGCTGTGGCCTGGCTCTCACCCTCCTATACGGATGGAAACACTACTTGGCCCACGCTCAAGAGGAGGCATGGGGCTAATAGATTTTGAGAGCCATGCCAATCACATCCTAGGTACCTGGATAAAGGAAATCCTTTGGTCCAGACCTCCCGCAACAACATTGGTCCAGAGCAGCAAGGACTAACTTTGCACAGGCGCTCAAATTAACCAACCCACATAGTCCACCCAAACTACTTTCATACCTTGCCAAGCACCCTACTGCAACGGGTCCACATGGAACCTCCCCTCATTTCAAACATATCCTCTGAACTATCCGCTGTATGGGATGGACCATAGAGAACATGAGTACTATACAGGGAAGGGGACGACCCTGCCCCCAACTCAAATTAAGAAGCCCAGAAAACCACCCCCAGAAGGATATGCTCGCAACAACCCCAAGCATAGCTAGGATAGAATACCTAGATATGCTGGACATTCCCTATGATTTAACCACACAGAAAGCAACATGGAAAATGACACACCACCCACTCCTATAACCAAGGATAAGAGCAAACGCCTGGCGCTGTTTGAGAAGGACCTATAGGACGGCGGACCATTCCAACTGCCTCCACAAAACATGTGCAGTATGTGGAGGGGAGGGATCCCTACATCACCGCCTAGAAACATGCCCCCCAACCAAAGCTATATGGCAGGAAGTCGCACGCCTGCTCAAGATTCAAAACGAACAGGAATTCTCGATATCAAAGAGTATCTTTGCGCTCCAGATCGAGTCACCAATCCCATCTACCCTCCGCTCCCTAATAATACCCATTGCAATGTGGACAATACACACAATTGCATTAGATGCGTTCAAGGGCACAGTCCCAACCATTCATGGGATTATTAACAGATTCCATGTCCACTTTCTAGAGCACTTCCAAGCCTGGCTCTATGGATATATGAGACCAAGACAAAAAGCGCTCATAGAATCATGGTTCCCACTCTGGTTCCTCCACACAGACCCTTTCCTTTACACCTGCTCCATAGCAGGGGAAACCCCCTCGGAGTAGTGCACCCTTACCCCTTACCTGGCAGTCCCGCTGGCAACAGGGGTAACTTGAGCACCCTGGGGTGCCCAATTTTTATATTTTTTAGTTATTCTCTTAGTTTCACATATATTCGGTAATGTCTGTCCCCTGGTCAGCTTACCTCGGTTAAATTAAATAAAAAGAATGATATAAGCAAAAAAGTTATTATGATAAAATAGCAAGAGAGAATATAATTGAGCATTCTTAATTGTGCCACTAGACAAACATCAATGGCAGTGACCTCCTGTCAAGGACAAGTAGTAAGATCAGGAAATCAATGATGCCAGACCAAGATCCTGAATATGACAATGGGTCATATGCCATGACTGGGGGTAAACTGGCTTTCTGGGACTAGCATCATCATGATTAAATTGATCATCCTGGCATGACAGTGGGTCATGAGGACTGCACTCTGAGGAGGTGGTAGCAAAAAGGAAAAGGAAGAGAACTGCATGTGAAGGTTATCCTGAGCAGAGCTAAATGCAGATTGACTGTGAGCCACTAGAAAGCAAAAAGATTCCTGGTCCAAGGCGGTATTCTCCTGCCTAGATCTTATTCTTGCTGAAAATTTAGGCAAGAGGGGGATGTGTTGGAATTTTTGCCCACCTTTCTAGCCTCCTGATCACCTATGGATCACTTGGGGATAATTCCCAATGGCAAGTGAATTGGGTATCAGTTGACCCCAATTTCAAGTTAAAAACTTTTGCGGATTTTAGGTAATTCGTCAGGTTCAGATCTATTGGGGATTGATCCAGGTGAATGCTTAAGATCTCATTGGGCAGATTTGCCATCGAAATGGGGTATCTGATACTTGATCAATGATTAGCTATCGGGTGTACTAATTGGGATATGTGAATTTTCATCACTAACTGATTGGGAACTTATTGAGAAGTTGCAAGGCGAGTGATGCTGCCTGCAACTAGCAAAACAATCAGTTGGTTTGCAACCTTCTATAATGGGCAACCAGTCCCATTACCTAATCAGTACATTTGCCAAATATGGTTGGTTCACTGGGATCAAGTGGGAAACATAAGGGACACGTTTTCTGACTCTGTCAGTTTTAAGTCTATAGGATGTCCAACAAAGGAATTCTATCCACATGGATAAGACCATCGCTAGTGAGAAGTCAAAGGGAAGTTTAATGGCAACGGCTGTCATCTATGGCTGAGGCGCCAACCAAAGGTTGGGCGCCAAATTCATTATATAAATTCCCTGATAGTTCACATTAATAAAAGAGTCAATTTTAGTAGAATTCATTATTGGTTTCAGTTCTATTCATTTTCAGGAGATTATTGCTGTGTGCAATAAATTGGGGACTCTTCTGTCATATAAAGAGTAAGGATTTAGGATCCTTAGAAAAGAAGCTGAACTTAGATGGGAATTGTTGCAAGCTCCGTGTCATGAGACAAAAGGCAATAAACCTTTTAATCTGAGAGTGAATCAAGTTAGGCGGATAAGGGAAGTAGTCCATACAGTCAACATCAATTGTATTTTGTGGAGAAGTACAGGTCTAGCGTTGTACCATAATGGGGTTATCTATTAACTACGGATAATATCATCATACTATTATCAATCAACTATCAACTACTATCAGACAACGTGAATTGTGCACAACATGAACCTGTGCAGTTAATAGTTGGGGGCTTTCAATTGGTGAAGAACCCAGGATCATAACATTTGGTACTCACAAGATGAGTAGCTAACTCCCAATTTTTAACAGGTGGTAATAATTTGATCCCTAGTAGCGATGTAGCTACTTATAAAGAAGTGGGCACATGGTCAAGGTAATACTCCATAGTTTAATTCAAGGGACTAACAGTGACAACAAGGCAATCCGCCTCAACTTAATTCAACAGGTTAATCTTGGCTTCAAGGGCCAAGGATTAGAAACCTTAGTCTAAAATAGATTAAAATTTTGGAATGGTTGGTCGGACCTAACCTTAACATTCCCCCCACTTGACCAAACATTCCATCACAGTAATGAGCGGGGCTAGTTGGTATCTAAAGAGATGAGGCTGCTAGTCCAGGCAGCACATAAACATAAGCAGTGATTTGATGGTTTTAGATATGCAATGGGTAAAAGTTTGTGTTTTCTAAAGACAACTTGATTTCTTTCTGGTGTGGATAAACTGCACCAGAGGCAATGATGAGATTCTTCTTGGATTGGCGGATTGGTGGGTTAAGTTAACCATAAAACGCTTCAGGAAGTTGCTAAGTTATATCTGTTACAATGATGGCTTAATGCCCTGGTTTGATAGTATATTTCTGTCCAGTGAAGAGTATTATTTCATTGGTCTTCACAATTAGTTGAGGTAAAATTAAGGTGTTTAACCCACCTTTACAATACTCAATAGGAAAAAACTCTCATTAGACTCAAGTTTCATGATTTAAGGAGATGGCGATGTAGACGCAAAATGAGTGATGGATTTAGATTCCACTGGCCCTGGAAGCCATGTAGGTATGGTATGCACATGGTCACTTAGTCTACAATCCAATTATAACAAAAAATCAACTGTCTCCTCATTTGGTTTCAGCAATGTAATCTTGGTGGGGTCACTTTATCGCTAAATAACTGTGCCCACAAGGCCAAGTTCACAGATGATTCCTGGGTACAACAAAAATGGATGAGTTGTCCTTCTACTTCCAGAGTATTGTCCTCAAAGTTAGCCTTCAGTCCATATTTCCTCATAAAAGAGGCACAAATAAGTAGCTCATGATTATCATGAGGTAAAACGATTTTCTGAAGCATACAATATATTGTACTAAACCACATCAACAAGGATCTATAAACTCCTAGGGAAGTAGTAGCACAGGGACATGGTGCCATAATCTTTGCAGCGGTAAATATTGGGTTTAATCACCAATATTTTCATTAGTTTGGAAGAAGTGATGTTGATGGGGGCTCCTCTGTACGCTATTTCCTGAATCAATCAGTTTTACACACTAATATTTACATAAGGACCCTGAGCGTGATTGTTGGAACCAGTGAGGGTGCGGATATCAAGTGTATTCGCTTAACTTAAATGATTAAAAAAATCATTGGTCGCCTTGGGCTGCAAAGCCAGAGCAACCTCAGTGGGTAGATTCTTTGGGAATGTTTCACAATGAGGGTGCGCTCTGCTGAATATAATTCGTTATCTGGGATTTGTGAATTTTTAGGGGATGTAGAATATTCCAGTTCTACTCCACCCAAGATTTTCCAAAATCTTTTGGTGGCTGCAGTCAGTAAATGGATACTTGAATCTTTTATGAAGGACTTGGTATCAGGAGTACCAAAAGCAAGGGTGTAGCGCTGGAGTTAATTTAGCATTTCAGTGATAGTGCCATTTGAATTTAAAAAAGGTAGCATGGCCCAAAAAAATTTCATGTGAAGCTAACAGGTGTGGCAGAAAGAGATCTGAGCATCATAATGACTCAGAACTTAGGCCCATATTACTTATGAGCCTCATAGTAAGATAAATTTGCAAAAGCTAAAACTTCCTCTCCAACTTTAAGGTTAATTGATAAAAAGCCAGTTTTCCATCCTAACATCCGTTCCACTCCATTGTACCCATCAATAATAACGTTTTTTAGAATTAAAGTAAGTCATCTCAACTTCATTTATTTTTGTTATTACTAATTCTTGACTATAGGGATCCAGAATTTCATCATCATGGCTAGTTTAGTATGGTCATTGTTATTTATCATCGTAATTCCAAGAAAAGTACAAAGGTATGTATATTTCCATACCTATCAAATTTGGGCAATTTGACGGTGTTGACCTAGTAAGAAGGCGCTAAAGTGACTTGTGGTTCAGTGTTAACAGAAGATTTGGCTTCAGTGGCAGGGCTGGTGGTAGCAGCGGATAAAGATACAGCATTTAATACATGTGGCACAATAGCCACAACTTCCTCATTAGAGTCATCAAAATCAAAAAGCTAATGAATTGGCTTAACAAAGCGCTTGTCTATGCTTCCAATTGGCACGCTTAAGATCTTGGAAGAGTTGCTTTACTATACTAGTAAAGTGGTTCCATTCAAATGCCATTCTTTTCAGCCTTGTCCTTCTTCTGAATAAACCATTTCAATCTAGAATTTGAATATTTGATTTTCTAGCCCTGAGACTGGACTAGGAAGCGCAAAGTTTTACCTCCAGATATATCAGAGATAGCGGGATTTGTTTCTTCCACTGGCCATATTAAGTAATGCTTCAGAAAATTAGCCATGATGATAGCACTTGATGGACCCTACTCATAATTGGGTTCATCATAAGGAACATAGGGCAGGTCTCCTGACAGTTGTCAATTGGATATGACATTCTGAAGATTTTTGTAATAGAAGACAGGGTATTAAAAGTGGCCCCTATAGTGAGCACCAAATGTTGTAATTGGCGCTGAGGTTTGATAAATGCATAGGTCAGATACTTTGGTATAATAAATAAAGGAAACTGAAGTATGACAGTACCCTACAAATAGAGGATAGATAATTTATTTCTAAAGGCTTTTATTAAACATTTAAAATTTAAGATATGTGAAAAAAAAGTCTCCTCTATGCCCCCTTGGGTTGGGACCATCTAGTACTAAAAAAAGTCTCCTCTATTTTCCATTTCCATCATAAAAAGCTATATAGGAGAGTACCAAGCAATGTATAGATATTATGGAAAATGGTAGTAATTATTGGCTTAGAACTTTATAAAATAAAAATATATAATGCCTGTTTTTGATGCTGGCAGGGAAAAGGAGAAAATAGAATATTAAAATATTAAAGGGAAGCGATTTATGATGACCTATAGCCTCATAACTTTATAGTAATTGATTTGTGGGATAGTGTCAGTGGTAAAATAAGGATTCAATCCCTGGTATTTATGTGCTACTTATAAAAGACGTGGGCACATAGGCATGGTAATCCTCTATAACTTAGCTCTCTCTCTGCTCGGCGTAACTTTCTGAGCATATTAATTTTATAAATTTAAAAGAAAAAGCTTAATCAAACACCAAAGTCTTACTCTGATGTTGTTGGATCCCCCGCCAACTGTCCCAGCGTGAGGCAGCGGCAAAATCCCCCCTCCATTTTCCATCTGACAGGAAAATGCACTCAGACTGGCTCGCCCAGTCATTCCAAACCCTTGGTATGATTTGTTCCTCCCAAGGACCTGAACGCCCACCTTGCTCATACCCAAGTGGTACCACGCTGCCCCCTAGTGCTCCCCAGAGCAACCTGAATTTCAGCCTTAGGGTCAAATATGGGAAATTCTTCCCCTATGACAACCAAGCCATTATCAAAATGGCTCAGGCGGTGATGACACCATCCTGTTTTATTGACTTCCGCCACATAAGGGGTACTTTGATCTTAGCTTCCCTGTGAAGCTGATGCAGTCACTTTGGCAACAGTGCCATTAATTTTTAACAATATTCCCCTCCCAACAACTTAGACCCAGCTCCCAACGGACACCACCTTGGTGGTCCAGTTCACTGGTTTGCCCACCCACCTCCCCCAAAGTGCTCCACCAGGAGCTGATGGAAGGTTTGGCAGCCTACAGCGCCAACCCCATCTTACAATTTGTGGTCCCAAATGGGGCCACATGCCTCGCTGGGCCTCAGACGTATGCCATGATCAGCCTTGAATTTACAAAAATTTCTTTGGCAATTCCCCCTTGTGCCACCATCCCATCTGCCCCCAACCATCCGTTCTGGGCCCGCGTTGAGGGCGGATGGACTATTTGTCCATCCTGTTTCAAGTTAGACCACTCAAAAAGCAAATGCCCATACTCAGAAACTTCTGTCAAAGCCAAAAGTTTGTCTGATGCCCACCAATCTGCCGCCCACCCTGCGCCAACTCTGACATGGGGTATGATCCTACCTTCCCCTCCTCCAATGCCTGATGCTGCAGCTGCACCTACAGCCACCAATAAGCATCCACCTTTCCCCAGGGCCACGCATGATTCTTCCAATCAAGCACAGGATTGGACCCCAGTTCAATCCCAGGCAAAATCCAGAAATCTAGCCAATCCTCAAGCATACGCCAATTCCCCAATCCAATTCAACCAAAACCCATGAAAGTATTTGGATTAAATTTACAAATCAGGTAACATCATTGAAGAACCATCGCTGCAAGTTGAATGGCTCTGTAATGCATAATGGGATGCAAAATTCCCACCTTGGAAATATATCCCACAACCTAACGCCAAACCGTTCTACAGCGACCATCAGCTTGCAGTAGAAGCAGCCGCCACACCAGATTGCCATCCACTCCGCAAAGCTTCTACCAAAGCTGTGGCAGCGCTTGCAGGAGGAATTACACCTCCTGTTATCCCCAACGATCTTACTGCGCAAAGTAAGATCAACATGAAAATTTTACACAAAAATGTCACTGAAGCCATCCAGAACGTGGTAACAGTAGCACGGAACCTGAAAGCAAAAATAACCTGAACCAACATTGCCACATTTTTTAAATTCCCAGACGCCCACCTCAAAGCTGAAGACGCTTTGGCCAAATACATCGTTGGCATTTTGATGGCTAACAACTATTCAGAAGTTCCAGTCATCAGAGATATCAAGCCCCATACCACTGATGCCCCCACACCCTTACTCTCTGCCTTAATACACACCCTACTCTGGAATGAGATGGATGCAGCCAAAGACAAGCCCCCTCCCCATCCACCATGGAGGGATAGCGGTAATCGCTACCCACCTGGTTGGATTTGTGTTAGGTATGATTCAAGCAATCTGTCCATTTTGGGCGTTTTGTGTGAATCGTTAGTTTTTATTATGATTTTAGTTTTAGTTTGGTAATGTCCATCCCCTGGTCAGCTTACCTCGGTTAAATAAAAAAGTAGTCTTTATTCTTTTAGAAAGAATTTTAAAAGAGATCAGGAAGTTATTCTCAGGATAAAATCTTTAAGTTTTTTCAAGCCAATACAAATACATAGCAATCAGGGATTTTGTGACATTTTGGCCACTTTTTTCAAACAGGAAATAATTTTAAATATTTATTTGATGTGGCCCACCTGGGGACAAAACCGCACTAATTTAAGGGGAAAATTGAATGAATGGGAAAGGAGGATAAAATCCAGAAAAACATCCATGCGTAGCATATTATAGGTCAGGAACTCCATGGACCGCCTTTGCTATTTGCTGTTTCAATTCAGGGCATTGGTGCGCAATGCCAACACAGTCATAATTGTCCCCTACCAATTTTTCCTGTACTGGAATCAAACTCAGGAGGCAGTGGTAGAAGTCCCTATTCTACCACTGGGGTATCCTCTCCTTCAAACATGCTTGATTACCACATAGATTAGGTAGGAACCCTGATATTGTGAGGGTTTGGTCACGCAACAATTGATTGAATATGTCAGTGTTGAACCCCAATATCAGGAGTCTTGAATTTAAACAGGGATCATCCCCCAACAATAGTTTTGACTTTATCTCAGGATTGGGTTCAGATTGCTGTTTTTTTGGTCTACTAAGGATGGCTGGTTCTTCTTATGCGGTAAGGTGGAGTTTCAAATGTCTATTGTATGAAAACAACAGACCAGACGGTGACTATAGTTAATATATAACTCCTGGTGATTCTACTTGAAGTATTCTTCTGTCGTTACTTAGACGATGGCACGCTGCCCTGATCTTCCTGATCCAAGTAAATCCTCAACTTAATACAACATAAAGTATTAATACTAAAAGCTTATAAGTTAAGCTATAGAACTGTAGGAATATTGATAAACGATATTTGATTATTGATATTTGATTATTTTATTAGTACTAACTTGGAATAACTAATAGGGTTTAATGTTCACCACATCTTACCCATGACGCCTCAATTTCAATGGCACTTGGCCAGAGAAAGTAACGAGTTCATTTGAGGGTCTACAATCCATTCAGCTCAAGACATTTTAAACGTCTCAGAGTCAGTCTCAAACACATAAATATACTCAAGACAGCGTTTCTAACGCATCTACAAATAGCTGAACCAATACTCATCTCAAGCATTTGCAGCACATATCAAGGCGATTCATACCATTAATTAGTAATTAATTTGATCAAAAACTCAATCAACATTAGTAACTAATTTTGACATAGACCAAAAAAGCCCACGTGCCCAGTTTATTTAGTCAGCTATTATTATAGGTCCAACTAAACCAACAAAGCCCCCGTGCCCGTGTCATCATAGTCAATTATTATTAAGTGAAATTGCTAGGCCTTGAATCCCAAGTTCAGATATACTTAGGATATTTTTGATTTATAAATACCAACGATTTATATCCAGTCAACCAATCAACACAGATCTTGTCATCAGATGTGCACAAATCTTTATTTTGTTTTAGAATCCTGACAGCAAAAAATTAGCATTTTGCCCCATATTTTTACATATTTGACAGTTATTCTGACTAAAATCAGGCCAATTGGAATGAGGGCCATATGGTGGAGGTAAATCTTTTTTGGGGAGAGGGCTTGAGGCCACAGTTTAAAAGGTTCCTAATGACACTTGGGTTCCCTTAAGAGTTACAGCGTTATGCTGGAGATAATTCATTAAATGATTGATACGTTCTCCTCATTTGAAAATGGGCATCATATTCCAATAAAATTTCTTTGTAAAACTCATAGTCATGGCGTAGAGCAATATTAATATCAAAATTATTGATAACCTTAGTTTACAAATAGTGTCTGTACCTCAAAATAAAAGCACTTTGCAAATGCTTTCCTAGTTTATCTCTTATCAAAAAAGATGTTAAGGAACTCTCTTTTCCAGGTGGTCATCCGCTATTCTCCACAAATTTATTTGATGAAAAGATCCTTGATGTTGCAGCGGGTCACACCAAACTTCTGTAGTTTAAGCATAACTAACACTTGGCTTTCAGAGTCCAGTGAGCTCATTACCATTGCCTACTTGGCATTCTTTTAAGCTCCAGCCATAATATTCTCAAATTAAACTAATAAGATTGTGCACATTCACGCTCTTATATAATTTTGCCAAGTTAATAGGGTTAACATGAATTTGAGATTCATGGCTGCAGGGCTGAAGGGCCTGCGTTGCTCCTAGATGAATTTCTTAGTTTCAATTATGAGACATATGGGTAAACTGACCTTAAACTGCCAGAACTGCCCATATCAAAGAGCTTAAGGGAACCTAAGTAGGTTACCAGTGGTATCGCATGAAAGTTGTACCAGAGTTTTGCTGGTAATTGAGTCCAAATGCTAGGAGGAAGAGTCCCTGCACATCAGGATGAGCAGAAGTTTTAACGCCCAGAGAGGAGATAAAAACCATAGGCAATTTATGAATATCCAGTGCCTCATCACCCTCAATATCTAATTCCAATGGAAAAGGTTCTCGCTCATTGATGGTAATATCATCAGGTTGTGCACTAGATTGACCTTTAATAAATTACAACATAATAATGATATGGCAGAGTTCCAACTATAACAGGGTTTTTATATTCTCAACTTTTTGAGTAGTAGACAGAAAATCTGCTTTCATGTTGATATTCTAAAACCAGGGATAATAACTTTTCTTTCTTGTTGCAATCACTTTTGTAACCTATTCAATTCAAGTCTGAATCTAGTTTGATAATCTCACAGAGGAGATTAGTCTGCACCCATGTCAGGGAGCAGTTGAGCAAGTAAGGTAAGAGGAGCAGGTGGAAGGCCTGCGGCCTCCAACGTTCAAAAACGCCCCAGAGAAACTGGCGGAATAGACAAAATTTTTTAAAAAACTGGCGGTCACTATTTCCCCAGAAATACTCGCATGGCAAGCATGATGCAACTAGTACATCAACACGCCACACTCCCAGCCACTTTTGTCAGTAGAATTTGGAGTCCGCGTGTTTCTGGGCATCCAACAAACGGCCTTATGGGAAAAATTTTGTGAAGATGTGCACACAATTTTCCTGACTGCGGTGTATGTCGCACCTCACTCCATGTCACGCAGTTGGCTGGACCTAGGTTTCAAGAAACAAAGAGGAAGCAGACAAGGCTGCTGCAGTGCGCGTAGTGGTTGACCTCCCCAAAGGGCAATGGGTTGTCAAAACCAAACACACCAGATGGACAAAATCAAACCAAATTTTCCTCACATTTGACTTTTTGCCTACTACGGTAAGACGTGACATTTTGGAACAACACCTGAATAATGTCTCGCCATATATGGCAAAATACAATCTTTCAAAATGCAACGCTTCACACTGAAGCCACACCTAAGCACTGGCAAAGCCATCACAGTCCTGACCCCAACCGAGGAGATTGGGAAGGACCATACCAGATACTGCACTCCACTTTTATTGATATCACAGGGTATACCAACCACCCATTCTGGGTGACCGTGGACAGGGCGCCCCCCATTTGCACCCACTGTGATGCATTCAGCCATAAGGCGCATGCATGCCCCACCAAGGAGGGCGTCACATTCCAAGAGCACCCCTCGGCGGCCATGGCCAATGGAGAGGCGCACTACGAACCAACTGCAAGCACCAAGGAGGCTTTCCCGTGGGGAGCATAAGGCTGCTACCTGTTGGTAAAGCCTATCTCCCCGCAAGAGCGGAAGAAGGCCAAGCAGGCCCACAGGGCCGCGGCCAAGGATGTGGCCAAAGCCACCACCACTATCCCACACTCCCAACGCCAAGAGGACATTGAAACCTTCGTGGCAGAAGCAACTTGGGAATCCATCAACCAATCAGATTGGGAAGCCCATGCCAATTGGGCCACTCAATCCGAGAATCTGATGGGGGACTCAATCTCACCCAATCTTTGCACCCAAGCTCTGGTCAAAACTGACTTGGGACCCATCCCAACTGAAAAAAAATTTTGACCCGCTCAACGGTGCACCAAACTCATCTGCACCACAAAAAATTTGTCTGATGTCGGGGAAACAAAAAGCGAAGGCCAAAGCCAATGCAACTCTTTCTGCAAAAATTAACAAAAATTCTGATAGCGTTGCTGCTAACACCCATGCTGCTGTGAAGGCCCATGGGTATCTAGAGGAGGCTGGTGGGCCCAGGTGCCCACCCCCTCACACCTAAGGTGCAATGGAGGAAACCTTCACTTTAGGGACGTTGAATATTGCCAGACTCAAGGCCTCCCCATCCTGGGCTAGGAAACTGAGTTTTTTACAACAATAATTACCCGTGGATATCCTGGCCATCCAGGAGTCCCACTGTCAACAAGGTTCCGAGGAAGCTTGGAAAACAATGCTCCTCCCATCCCTATCCTTTTGGTCAGAGCATTGTGGGGTGCTAATTCAGAAAAATAATTTTTTCAAATTTTAATCATCAGAAACCTTCCTCAATGGCTGAGTCCTCGTTGTCACCTTCTCGTGGGCTGACAAGGTACATGCTATTGTCAACATCTATGCCCCAAATGGTGCACAAGAGCATTGAGAATTTTTCTCATCAGTCAAATCCCTCCCGCTACCCTCAGACCCTTTTGTAGTCAGCGATATGAACTGCTGGCTAAACACTCCAACGGACCGGTGGCCTTCCTCCTCCCACGCCCCCCAGGGCCACATTGAACTTCGCGTTCTAAAGGCCACTCTTGGGTTAATGGATGCGTGGCCGTGGCAAGCCCTGCTGCTTGAGAACATGACGCGCCCCCACATCCACAATGGCCAATTAAGGTCCATGTCCTGCATTGACCTTATCCTTATGCCAGCAAAATTCCAACCCCACATATCCCACTTTAAAACAACAAAAATGGAATTCTCCAACCATTGACTGGTCTCAATAACCTACCACCTACCTGTCACAGCTGCTAAGGCCTCACATTGGTGCAAAATCCACCCCTCTGAGCTTGCGTCGCCAGGATTTTCCATGTGGGTGGAATCAGCAACTTTGGCAAAAGAGTTTGTTGCACCGTTTTGTGAAGACCCCATTTCCACATGGGCAACTTTCAAAAATGATACCATTTGCCACTCTCGCCATCTCTCCTCCAGATGCTCATGAGCCACATCGGCGGTCATTTCGCGTGCTCTGGAAGAGTTGGCACACCTGGAGTCCAATATCCCAGCTACAGGATACAGCCCTTCATGGGGCTGGAAGTGGGTGGAGGCAGCCGCCCAGCTCAACGCACTCAAAAGGCAACATAAACATCGGGTTTGTGTTCAGTACAGGGCCAAATGCATCACAAAAGGTGACAAGTGCACCACATATTTCTTTAAAAAAATTTTACACCACGCCAGAGCGTGGCCTACACACAGGTGCAAAGATCGGATGATTCCATTGCGGATACGCCAGCCAAAGTGGCAATCAAAACACAAAAGTATTACTCCAAGTTGTACCAATCTGATCTAATTCAGCCGGCCAAAGTGGCGGAATTTCTCGACTGAGCCCACATCTGCACCATTTTCCAATACCTGGAAATAATGGATTTGACCACTCCAAATGAATTATGGACAGCCATTCGCGGTGCACCAAACCAAAAATGCCCAAGCCCAGATGGCATTCCATATGAATTCTACAAAAAGTATTTCAAATATATATCCCCATTGCTACTCGCCTCACTTAACCAAAGCCTGTTGGAAACACGCCTCCTACCAGGAGGACATGAGGCCTTTACCATCACGCTCTTCAAGAAAGGGGATAAGCTAGACTTAGCCAACTGGCGCCCCATTTCTTTAACCAACACAGACACTAAAATTTTAACAAAAATCATGGCTAACCGTTTAGGGACTGTAGCATCTGCCACCATCTCCCCAGAACAATTTGGTTTCATCCCCAAAAGGTCGATTTGGGATAACGTGCACTCTGTGGCTAAAGCATGCCAGTCCACAGCCTCTGGGGCACTTGTATCCTTGGACCAACAGAAGGCCTATGATAGAGTAAACTGGGAATACCTCAGGGCCTGCCTCCATCAATTCCGCCTACCCCCCCCCACTTCATAAACTGGGTGATGCTGCTCACGGAATCTGCGGCAATGGCAGTACGTGGCCCTGGCTTCCTAACATAAGTAGTTCGCCCTCAAAGGGGCTTACGACAAGGGAACCCACTCAGCCCACTCTTATACAACTTCAGCCTTGATCCACTACTGAGAAATGTGAATGCCCACCTCACTGGGGTCCATGTGCCAGGCCAAGCCCCATTCAAGATAATGGCGTTTGCAGATGATTGTGTGGTCAGGGTGTCTAATAATCAAGATGCATGCGCGCTTGAAGCTCTCATCCAGGAGTATTCACAGGTAAGTATTGCGGCACTGAACGCTTCCAAAACCGAAATCATCCTCCTTGGTTGGTTTCAGAACTGCTGGGCCCCAGCAATTAGTTCCCAACCCAGCCCAGCTGCTCGCCCAAGTCCACGCCTTACTAACTCAAAACACACCGCTCCACTGGTGCTCCCCTTCGTGCCACGTCCTACCATAGGACCAGTACGCCATCTGGGCGTGTGGATAGAGGCAGGCGGATACGCGTCAGCAGTAATGGAGTGCCATATTCTGGACAACGTGACAAAGCGAATCGCCTCTCTCAGAGCCCACCCTACTTCCCTTACTGGCAGGGTTGTTTTAGCCAACTCTATGCTCCTCTCCAAAGTCTGGTTTGGAGCCCACGCCATTCCCTTCTCCCCAAGCTTCTTCAAATCCTTGTATGCCCTGCTGAAAGGATGGCTTTGCTCCGGCCGCCCTCCACCAGTATGGCTAGAGGTCATGTTTGGCCCTCATCATCAAGGCGGCATGGGTCTGCTCAACTTTAGAGCCCATGCTGCCAAGATCTTGGGTACCTGGATAGCGGCCATCACTGCCCCAATGCTTTCCTCCCAACACTGTTTGCGCGGCCCGCTCCAACTTCTCCCGCGCCTTGAGCCTTAATAATCCATCGAACCCTCACTCCCTGATGAAATACCTCGCATCACACACATTGGCCACAGGCCCTCACGGGACAAAACCCACTACAAACGAATCCTCCTCTCCATGCGGAGCGCTGAGTGGAGAATTTGTATCAGCGTACACACAGCCCAGAGAAGCCGCCCCTCTCCTCAGTTCACACAAAAGGTACAGGGGCTACCCATCCACGATGGCGTGATCCCCACACGGCCCCATGTCCTATCCAGGGTGGACTACCTGGACATGATGGACATCCCTTACTCCATTGAGACCCAAAAAACTATCTGGAAATAAGCACACCATCCTCTGTTGTAGCCTCAAATTCGTTCCCATGTGTGGCACTGCCTGAGGCGGGTGTATCATACAGCTGAGTGCTCTAACTCTTTACACTCATCCTGTGTCGTGTGTGGCCAGTATGGAACGCTGTTCCACCGCCTGGAGAAGTGCCCTACCTCTAAAGTGATATGGTGCGAAGTTCAACGTCTGCTGGGCCAGGATCAAACGCATCCCTTCAGTCTGTCAAGAGATATGTTTGCTCTTATAATGGCCTCCTTTCTTCCACCCTCCCTCCGTGCTTTGGTGGTTGCAATCGCCATGTGGACTATCCACACGATTGTCTTAAATGCCATTGCAGGCTCCACCTCCACCCTCCCAGAAACTGTTCACAGATTCCGGTCTCATTTGGTGGACCACTTTCAAGCGTGGATGTTTGGATACCTCCCACCGCATCACCAACAGCTGGTCTCCTCCTGGTTCCCAGTCTGGTTCATCAAATCAGACCTCTTCCTCCACACGTGTTCAATTGTGGCCACGGCCCCTTCACACGTTCCCTCCCCTTCCCTATAAGTGGCGTTCCCGCTGGCAACAAGAAATAGCATCGCTTCTCTGGAGGTGCCTTCCCTGGTACTAAGTTTTGCCTCTTCTGAGTCATATTCAGAAGTGTCCATCCCATGGTCGGCCTTCCCCACAATAAATTTAAAAATTTAAAAACCTAATCATCAGGGATCTTAACTTCTTGCCCTAGAATTTCACTTGAAGATGAAAGACCTCAATGGACTGGTACAATATAGTATTGCTGTGAACAGCTCTAAGCATATCTACATCCATACCGTCAAGGTGGCATTGATGCGTTTGGTATTTTTAAGTGATTTTTTCACTTGACTGTCATGGCCTCAGTATAATATCAGAGAGTTTCCCAACGTGGGCATTTAAAGCATGCACTTTTCAAACATCATTGAAATTGTTCTGCTGGGTATGGGGCGGCCACTTTAAATCCAGCAATTTGTGCTACTTATGCTGGAAGAAAGCCTTCAAAAAGTCAATAAATTCATACTTAATCAAAAATGGACTATATGGAATCAAGCTGTGCATTTCAGGATGCGGCCTGACATAATAAAACTACCAGAAACCTCAGAATTAATCTTCCAAATTGAAAACTATGTTATGAAGTGAGATCAGCTAGAAATAAGTAATTATGTTTTGAAATCAGGTCGGTTAATTGCTTACCAAACAATAGGAGCAATAAACTTAAGAAATTACAATTGACTATAAAAAGCATATACAAGTAGTAATTCCAAAAGCATATAATAAGTAAAGTATTGCTTACAAAAATTAAATCTCTATTAAGTCCAGAACTAGGATGAATATAAATCTAAAGTATTCATACTGTTAATTTTTTGCGGTCAAAGATATATTTTATATTCATACACTATTAAAGTTATTTACTAAAGTGTTATTAATCCCAATCTACCACCTAAATTTTTTAAGGCCTCATTTCCACTTTTCCCATCCTATCATCATATCTGTGAGCAACTCCCTTGATAGTATACCCTCCATTTCTTATATTTAGACGCGTCTAGTGCCCTTGTTAACTGAATCTAAAACCTTGGTTATCCTAGATCATGGTACGCTACCACCAACCAGGACAGCGGTACATCAGTCCCTGAAAGTAAGCCCCCTGTAGTGAGCACCACATGTTGAAATTGGCGCTTAGGCATTAGATTTTGAGTGCACAGGTTATTATACTCAAAATTATAAAGTACTGTTAGATGACAATAACCCAAAAAAACTTTAAAAACATTTTTGGCAAGTGGGATGTTTACTTAGAAAAGTAAAGAGCACAATGTATTACTTACTACTTCCAAAGGCTCTGCAGCTCACTCTAGATATCCTTTCTTTTTGGTAGGTTTCTCCAGCAACAAAAAAGATCTTTTTACCATTGGAATCCAGCTGAGATATGCCCCTTCCACTAGCGATCCTATTGGTATAATTTATGTTTATTAAGCAGCACCTAAAAGTTGTAGACCAGAGGAGTATTTATCTTGATTAAACTAAGAGAGCAAATCACTAGGGCTTAGGGTACTTCCATTATAGTTGCAAATACTTTTTTGCAATTGGCTCTTAAGCGTCAAAACCAACTGCACAGGTTGGAACATCCATATAATAAATTTTAGAACTGTTTAAAGATAGTGAACACACAATAAGATAATAAAGATAGTATTGTCAAAGTTCTGTATTTAATAGCTCAAATCATCTTGATGAAAGAAAAAATTTACATAATTTCGCATTACCATCATAATAAGTTCACACTAGAGTACCAAGCTGTGCATAGTTATTCTGGAGAATGGTAGACATCATTGGCTTGGATTTTTGGGGATAAAACCCATGAAGATTATTTTATGCTGGTGGGGAAAAAGAGAAAACAAGAAAAGGAAATAATAGTAATAAAAATGGGATTTGATTTTGAATACCATATGCCTCATAAATCAATAGGGAAAGTTTCAGGGGAAATTGCAGGTTGGGTGGTAGGTTTTTGACTATCAATAGCTATGCAGATACATATATAAAAATGGGCGTGTGGGCAAAGTAATCCGCAGTAACTTAATTTAGGGAATTACCAGCAATGTCAGGACAATTCGCCATACTCAATTTGACAGATTAAGGTTGGTGACAAAGCCTGAGGTTTCAAATCCTTAGTCTATAATAAATACATTAAAATAAAAAGTAAAATGGTTGGTCAAACCAGATTGCAATATTTCTCCCTACTTAACCAAACATTCCATCATAGAATGAGCGGGGCTAGTGGTGGTCAGAAAGATTAAGACGCTATTCCAGGCATCACTAAGCATAAGCAATGATCTTATTCTTCTAAATATGCACCAGGTGAGAGCTTATCTTTTATAATGACACCTTAATTCCCCAATGGTTAAAAAATGGCACCAGAGGAAACCATGGTATCCCTTTTGGATCAGTAGAGTGGCTGAAGAATTTTATCATACATTACTATGAGAATTATTAGAGTAATATCAAATCCAACGAGAGCCTGATGCCCTGGTTTAATAGTGTATTTTTTGTGCATCGTGAAAGGGAATCATATTGCGCTTAGTAACTCGGTGGGGAAAATTTTAAGGACTCTGGCGCTTCTTTTGATATGTAATGGGAATACTCCCCCATCATACTCAACATACACTTGTAAGAAAGTTGTTGAGGTAGATTCAGGCTGTGCAATGGATTTAACTTCTACTGGAACTGGAAGCGCATAGGCATGGTATGCATATTATCCACTAGGTTATACTCCCCTTCTGATGAGAAATCCGCCATGGCTGCATCTGATGATGGTACCCTAATCTCAGCGGAATCAACTAAGAATTCCATAATTGCATCCATCAGGCTTAAATCCTTAACGGAATCATCTGAGTGTACAATAACTGCGCCTGCCAGGCTTGACTCATCATTGGCGGAATCCCAATTATATTACATATGGAAATGTTGTCCGCCTACCTACAAAGTACTATCCTCAAATTGGCTTTCAATCCTATTCCTCATAAAGGAGGCTTGATGAGCAATTTATAGTTGTTATGTGGTAAGACAATGGCATGAGCAGACAAAATTTGAGTTCCAAAACCTAGCGACAAGGAGCTATATGCTACTAGTGAAGTCATAACATTGGGCCTGCTTTTCCATAAACTTTACAAAGATCAATATTGGGGTTTCTCGCCAGTTTATCATAAGTTTGGAGGAAATAATGTTGATGGGAGCCCTCTGCCCACGATGGCCCAAACTGGTTGGTTATATACATCAATATCCATATATGGACCTTTAGCGTGATTTTCTGGGCTGGAGAAGGTGTGAATGTCTTTGGTGTCACCTTGACTCAAGTAATCATATAGTTCATTGTTTTTCTGAAACCATGGATCCATAACAATTTTGGCAAATATTCTTAGGGGCTTATCCCTGAGAAGGCAGCATTCCACTATTGGTTAATCAATAACTGGAATTATTGAATTGTCAGAATATGTGGATATCCCGGATCTACTCTTTCAGGACCTTTCCCAATTCCTTATTAGTGGGTGCATTTAGTAGATGAATACTTGACTCTCTTTTGGAGGGCTTGGTATTAGGGGTGCCAAAAATTATGGCACAGACCTGGAGGTGATTCACTATTTCAGTAAAATAGTGTTGGAATTTAAAAATAGTAGCATTTCTCAATACAATCATATGTGGGTCTTGCAGGAAAGGTAATAAAGTGATCTAAGCGTCAAAATCATTCAGAACTTAAGCCCAATATAACGCTTGAGCTTCATAATAGAATATCCTTTAAGGCTAAAACATCCTCTCCAACCTCAAATATAATGGATTAGAAGGAGGTTTCTAGCCTATCATTAGTTAGCTTTACCAAACTTGTCAAAAATAGTGTTTTTGCATTAAGGTAAGAAATGCCGACTTCTGTTATCTTTGGCAGTACCAAATCCTGGCTATGAGGTTCTAGAAAGTTCATCAGCGTAGCAAATTTGGTATGGTGATTAGTATCTCTCATTGTATTTTAAATAACCATATGAAGTTATAGATAAATTCATGCCTATTAAATTTGGGAAGATTGATGGGGCTAACTGGGGGAGAAAGGGTCATAGTATTTGGGGTCCAGCGTAAATTGAGGGTCAGGGTTAGGGGAGAGGCAGATGTTGCGGCAAGAGTTGGCAGCAGCATCTGATAAAGATATTGCAGTTAATAAACTGGGCACCAAAGCCCCAACTTCACTCATAGAATCTTCAGAGGTATAAGCTGACGAATCACCTTGGCACCACACTTGTCTATACTTTATCGTGGCACTCTTAGATCTTGAAGAAATTGTTTTACTACCTTAGTAAATTGTTGCCGTTCATCCACAAATTTATGTCCAGCATTATTCTGTTTCTGAATGGACTAACTCACTCGAAAATTTGAGTCATTAATATCCTGGGCCTGAGTATGAACCTGGTAGTGTAAAGCTTTCAACTCTTGGTAGATTTCAGAAATAGAGGAAATTGGTTTTTCTGCGATTTCATTTGTAATTAACGCTTCAGACAATTTAACTGCAATGCTTTTTCTTTAGGGGGCCCTCCCTGTAATTGGGTTTGTCATATGGAATATAAAGAGGGTTGCCTATACTGTCATCACTAGAGTATTGCATGTTGATAGTTTGGTTAATAAATGATAAGTACCAATTGTGGCCCCTGTAGTGAGCACTAAATGTTGTGATTGGCGCTTAGGGGTCAAAGCACAGCTGCACAGTTCAGAATTTTTATATAATAAAAAATTTATGAAACACCTGAAGAAGGAACCATACAGTAAAATATTATAGTTTTTGTTAGAGGCCTTTTTAATAACTCAAATCAGCTGAATGAAAGAAAAGATCCACATAAATTTCCATTACCATCATATTAAACTTCACATGAGAGTGACAAGGCAATCAAAGATATTCTGAGAGTGGCAGACACTATTGGCTTGGAATTTTTGGGGATAAACCCATGACAATAATCTTATGCTGGCAGGGTAAAGGAGAAAATATTAAAAGAAATTAATAAGAATAAAAAAGGGATTTAATTTATGATGCCATAATGCCTTATAAATCAATAGGGAAAGATTCAGGGGGAAATTGCTGGTTATGTGGTAGGACTTTGACCCTCAATAGCTGTCAGTATTTTGCCAAATTCTCTTGTCTCCAGAGATTCTACTTCATTAATTCCCCCATCTCCATCAGAAGGAGAGCTTAATTTATACCAATCTATCAACGTTAATAAGGATGATCATCCTCATCCCAATCAATTAATTGAAGATTTGATTGTGCAGTAATTAATTATCTCTGAAGTTTATGAACCAAATCAAAACCTATAAATATTCCATCCTTTCAATAATAAAGAAATAGGTCGACTTATAACCTGTTTTTACTTTTAATTTATCGCTTTTTTGAGAATCCACCCAAAGTAACTTCAAGAGAAAACCTGCCCCATTGGAAGTGTAATTCAAAACTTCCAGAGTGGTGCTCACTACAGGGGGCAATCTGAGTTACATACCATGAACACGTCCGTCACTATTATGAATTATCAAAATTTTCGCCTAAAGCTCAAGACCATGAGCAAGGCAGTATTTTATTGTGGGTCTGTTCAACTAGAACTGAAATCCCAAGAGTACCATCCACTTTGGTTTTTCATGCCAATTTGGAGTTTTATAATCCTAATATAGCTTTTCAGGGATTTTTATATTCCTCCTGAGGTTTTACAAAATATTATTAAAAAAATGCTTGAGGGAGCCTTAATTCCTGAAATCCGTTCCACTCAATCTTGTTCTGATGCTGTAACCTCTATCTTGCAAGAAGTGTTGCAAACCTCCCAAATGCCAGAAATTAGCACTGAGCAACACTTGCATCAGCTAGTACACCCTACCATATACCATCTATTACCAGTTGTGGGAATTCATCATCAAGAGATGTTTAATTTACTAGAAGGACTTCAGTCCTTGAATAATTATGTTACTGAGTTTTTCAAATCCGCCTTTGAATTTAGCAGAGATAATTGATATGCCATCATAAATAATCAGACCTTTTTAAATGAAGTACATCAACAGCTTGTTCAGCTTGACCATTGGATGTCCAGATTTATTGATTTACAGTTTCCACAACAAGTCTGGGAAATTCAGCAAGAATTGAAATTGGGAATTTCTCAACTTTCTGAGCAGAGTTGAGCAATGGAAGAAGAAATCAGAAATCATCTTTCTCAATTGGAGCAATTGTACTTGGGAATCCAATTCTGACTCATTGAAAAGGAGAAAACCTCTGGAGCCATGGGTCCTCTGGGGGTCAAAGGATCCCATGGTCCACCTGGGAGCGTAGGTCCACGTGGACCTCCTGGTGTTGATGGCCCCCAAGGACCCCCAGTGTTGAAAGGCCCCGCGGACTGCCAGGTGCAGATGGACCTTGGGGGCCCCCAGGCGCTGATTGGTATTCAAAATCCCTTCAACAAGTTGATTCCCTATTGAGCATGATTGTCATGTGCACATGACATAATAGTGGGTATCAACCCAAAGACAAGGCTGGGCGCCAGGAGGCCCAGAGGGTGAAGCTGCAGGCCCTTCCTGACCTGAGGCACACCCTGGACCAATGCTGGGTTTGGGCAAAATATGCCCAGGTTGGGACTAGTGGTGTGCCAAATGCCCAGTCCCTGACGTTGAGCCAGGCATTAAAATGAACAATCTACCAAATGAACGCGGATGGTTCAATTTGGTTTGTTGAGGAGTGGGGTTTCAAAACCTGATCCATTTTCAAAATAACACGCTCAGGTCAAATCTAACTTCAATCAATCACTTGAGTGAAGTCAGTTTTGGCCTAATCAACCAACTTGGATGGTAGTGTTGCCCTATTGGTGAGTTGGTACTTGGGCCCACTGCAGCATAACCCCTTTTCCCCCATTCAAGCTTAAATATGCTTTCCCCGACCAACATTCCTTGTTTGTCAACTTCCCAAAATAAACCTTTTACCCGTTTATTTTATTTTAAAATTTTATGATATTCCAAACACCCCTGTGTGCGAACCTCTTTGAGGAGGTCTTGCGTTCTGTTACCCTTGCCATTGCAAGTACCTTGCAGCTCTCCCCTCAGGCACCATTTGTTCGCCCAGGTTCCCTCCAACCTGGGTCGTTTAGCCCCTTTCAATATGTGCACCGCGTCGCCTTTACTGGGGTTTTTATATATATAAATTGCAATTTTATTCCTAAGCGGTTATTGCTCCAGCACCCTCTGCTGGGCTCTAATCACTCTGGCACTAACAGCTAGTTCCCTGGCGTTGGCCTGGTGCACCGTGCACTGCCACGCTGGGAAAAAGAGAGTTATAGACACTCTCCTTACAATGATGGACTGCTTATATGACCAATTTTACAAAGTGGCCAAGGAATGTAACTTAACCCCTGAGGGGGTAATGATTGATCCCCTCCTGTCGCTTCAGTCTCTCTCTGATGAACTGAGTAATCTGGGTAAATGGGCGAAGGACACAGACATCCTGTTTCAGGCCTACAAATCAAAAGGCGATATGCTCCAAGCCAAAATTGAAACATTGGAACTTAAGTACAATGCCCAGCAGGAGCAAATTTATGAACTATCTCATCAGTTGGATGAAAAAGTGGGGCATGTTGAATTAAATTGATGGATTGGCAAAATTCATACTGAGAATGTTGGCCCTATCCTCCATTTTCTTCGCAAGTTTCTGATTCCAACTCTTATGTTTCTACTCAATCTGAACATCCTGGAGTACATGTTTTGACGGCCAATTCTCCAATGTATTTCAAGCTAGTATTTAAAGACAAGTACTCTCCTGGGGAAGGCAGCATTATCTCTTCCTCTATCATATGAGAAGGCTCTAAGTGAGGCCACAGATCATCAGAAAATGAATTACTTGCCTAATTGTCTCAATTTATTGTCCCAGGATATCATGGTACCCCACTTAATGACTTGCACTACTTGGTCTCAGGTCAAAGAGGCACTAATCAAAGAATTCGGAAGTGAGCAAACCTTATCCTCTCAAAAACAGGCTTTTATGGGTATATAGCCCCTTTGGAATAAATTAATCAAAGATTTTGCTCATTGGTTCTATTGGGAAGCTCATAATTTGGTAGCCTGTGGCTGGTTAAATTTTGATGATGCAATTACTGCATTTATGTCTGCTTTTACTTCCATGACTCAGTTGCAATTATACCTTCTTAGCGTAAAGAAGAATTTCAGAAGTATATTAGACATTAAGGAGGCCTTGTTGGAATTGCCTCCTCAATTCTCAGAAAAACCCCAATTTTATGATTCTCCAATACCTAGTCGCCCTATAGTTTAAGCTGTGCATGAAATGCTAGAGCAAATTTAATGTACCTACTGTCACCAATATTTCCATACTGAGGACCATTGTTTCAAAAAAGAAACCGATGAGAAGAAAAAGGGATAAAACCAATAAGATTTTTCATCTTGATAATGATATGAGTGTGCAACAAGAACATCAAAGCCCTGTCAAGTATAATAAAAATAAACATTCTTCTTATTCCTTGCCCTCATTGTTGGCGTTATCCTCTCAGTTTGGAAGCACCATCACCTGTATTGCCTTCCAAGTGAATCAAGTCAATGCCAAAGGTATCACTGATATGGGATCTCCAGTGAATGTTGTCTCGTCAAAAGTTATCAAGTGTATCAAATTAACACCTGATATTTCTCATTATGAAGAATATGGCACAGCGGGACCTCAAAATACTCGGTCAATTGGAGCTTTTTCGTCCTCTCCACTAAAAATTTGGAAGTTAAATTTTACCATCCCTGCCATTGTTCTTAATAACTTAAGTTACGACCTATTATTGATGACTCAATTCTTGCAGTATTTTGTGGAATTATTAATTACCCTGACTCAACGCTATCTCTTTGGGGTATAGAGTTCCTTTACTTTTGTCAGAACATACTCATCCATAATGTCAGTTATGTCTGTTGGAAGGGTCTAAAAGGTCTTGCTCTATTCAATACCATGTTGGTGACCCTCGGGTAAAATTACCCCCTACCTCAGTGGATATCAAAGAGGGGATGCCTATTTTCGCCCCCCCCCCACAATCTAATTATTCTGCAAAAATTTCAGGTAATTGTTAATACTTCTTTACATTTTTTGATTCTAAAAGGACATTTACTACAAGTCCAGGGCTTTTTTAACCCTTCAGTTAAAGAAATTTTGCCATGTCCTGAAATATTGGATTACATTTATACAGGATCACTATCTGTTTTATTGGTGAACCTTACCAATGAGCTGAAGATGGTGGATCAACAGCACCCCATTGCTTTTACTGGATAATGGGACTAACTTTATCTCACAACTTGTACAAAAATTATCTATATTATTAAACACTGCCCAATGATTTGTCATTCCATACAATCCCTCCACAAATGGGGCCAACAAACGAGTCAATGGAAATCTAGTTTCAATATTATGAAAGATGGCTTCTCCTGATCCATTTTGGTGCAATTTTTATTTTCCTAGTGCCTTATTTGCATATTGGATAGGCTATCATTGAATTATCAAGATGTCGCCTTTAAAGTGCCTATATGGGAGAGATCCCTCAGTCCCTTCTAGTGTTTAAGTCATCCTTGAAGAAAGCATACCAGAAAACTCTGATCTAATTTTAGGAATCTGGAAGATGAGATTATTCATCTTCAAGCTCAAGCTATGAAATCAATTGAAGCAACCACTCAAATAGAGACTCAAAGAACCAATTGACATAAACTCACTTACCTGAATACTAAATTGGAGATTATGTTATGTGTTACCACTCTCGGCCTGGTGGATGAACTGAGAAGTTAGGAACCAATTGGTCTGGTCCTTATTAAGTTTTATTTCAAAAAGGACTAGAGTATTCAGAGTGATTACCAGCTTGCAATCAAAGCAGCTGCAACACCAGATTGTCATCCCATGCGTAAAGCTGTCACTAAATCAGTAGTGATGCTCAAAGGAGGAATTCCACCTCCTGTTATCCCCGCAACCTTAACTAGAAAAAGCAAAATTTTGGTGAACAAGTGCTACAAAAATGCAAACGATGCTATCCAGAACGTAGCAACTATAGCATGGAATCCAAAAGCAAAAATAACCCAAACCAACATTGCCACGTTTGTTCAACTCACAGATGCCCAAATTAGAGCTGAAAAAGCTTTAACCGAATATCTCAGTGCCATTTACCTAGCTGGCAATTTCCATGAAATTCCAATCATTAGAGATACCAAACACATACCGCAGATGCCCCAACGCCATTACTGATGGCTGTGACATGCACTCTACTTTTGGAGGAAGAAGCTGCTGCTGAAGAGGCTGCTGAAGACGAGCCCCCTGATCCCCTCCCCTTCCACCATGGAGGGATAAGCAGCTTCCGCTGCCCACCTGGTTGTTTGGTTTTCAAAGCGTTTCACTTAATCCACTCATTAGGGCGTTTTGTTTGAACCAAATAGTTATGCTTTTTAGTATATTTTTAGTTTTGATAATGTCCATCCCCTGGTCGGCTTGCCTCAAATAAAATATAGGACTAGAGTATTCAATTGTTCATGTTGATACCGGCTTAGTAATCATTCATATTCACCCTAGGTTTTTAAAATCACCCTCCTCAGGAATCAAATCTTGAGGGGGGAAGTGTCGGGATTTTGCCAAATTCCTTTGTCTCTAAAGAGTCTACTTCATCAATTCCCCCGGCTTCATTGGTTAGAGATTAATTTATCTCAATCTATCAACGCTAATAAGATCAATCAGCCTCATCCTGATCAATTAATTGAAGATTCAATTGTGCAGCGATTAATTACTCTGATAAATTCCAAACCAAATCAAACCCTATAAATATCCCATCCTTCCAATAATAAAGAATTAGGTCAAATTATGACCTGTTTTTACTTTAATTTATCGCTTTTTTTGAAAATCTACTCAAATTAACTTTGAGAATAAACCTGCCCCATTGGAAGTGTAATTCAGAACTTCCATAACAGCTATGAAGCTACATATATTAAAATGGGCGTGGGGGCAGAGTAATCCTCCATAACTTAATTCGGGAAGTACCAGTGATGTCAGGACAATCTGCCATACTCAATTTTCCAGAATATGGTTGGTGACAAGGCCTGAGGTGGAACTTTTCTCTCCAATTACTATCGCTTTTAGTAATATGATTTGATTCAAACAGTGTAATTTGATAATCAACATCAGGCAAGATAAGTATGAATAATAAGGTAAAGAGCTGGGTGAACACGTTTAAAGGGCAGCAGACCCAGACCTGTATTGCTCAAAGGTATCAAGCGCACAGGTACAAACAAAAATCTCAGCAAAAATAAAAAACCTGAGGTGGAGCCTCCCGCAGGTTTTGTCAATTTTTTGGTAAAATACTGTAGCTATTTGGAAGTATCCCAATTGCAACCACTGTCATCGGCGGAACATGGGATATAAGTTTTCCTGGGCGTAGAAACACTGACAATGTGGGAAAAGTTTGGCGAAGCTCATCAAAAAATTTTCCCACATGTGGTGTACTTAACAACCCATACTATCCGCAGAGGTTGGGTAGATCTTGGGTTCAAACCCACAGAAGAAATGAATGAAGCAGTGAAGGTCAGAGTGGTACTCAACCTTCCCAATGGACAGCAATTGGTCCTGACCAAACGCACCTGTTGGACTAAATCAAAGGACATTTTCATAATTTTTTACTATCTTCTGACCACACTGGCACGCACAGTAGTCAAAAGACATCTCCAAGAAGGCTTGGAAGCCTACAGAGAAATCAAACTTTTCGAAATGCAATGGTTCCAGCTGATGCTGACCCTTAGCATGGGGAAGGCAATAGCAATATTTTCACCAAACCAGGATGTAGTAGAGGATATTACAAAATCCCCCACATCGCATCATTCACAATTGATGGGAAAAAATCCCAGCTGTTTTGCGTAACAGTGGAAAGCGCACTTCCCATTTGCAACCACTGCCAGGCCTTTGGGCACAAGATTCAAGCTTGCCCCATAAAAGAAGGCCTGAGATAAATGTAATTCTGTGAGGAGGAAATGGGAGAAGATGACTCAAAATACACCAAAATCACAGATACCACACAAGCCTTTAACTGGGGTAACATGGGCAATATAAAATTATTGACCCTATTACCCCAGAAAGAACAAAAAATGGCCAAACAAGCTCACAAGCTGGCCGCGGCCAAGGCAAAGTCCTCAGCGGAATCAACCATATTGCCAGAGCAGATCCAGGAAGTCATAGAGGAATTTGAGTCCATGAACCAATCAGATTTCGCAGAAAACCATACACCCAATCCAACCAGTTTGGATTCAGCGGAACCCAATTCAGAAATGAATGCAGCAAAATTGGGGTTCAGTGCACCCCCAGAAATTGCATAATTTAACCCAATTGGGAAGGAAAATCAACAATGGAATGCACAATAAAATAATGTGGCCAATAAAAATCCACAAGTGCACCATAATAACATATCAAAACCAAACAAAGCCAAGAGAGGAGCGAAAACTGCGATGATGAAAGGGGCAGAATACACCCCAACTCCTACTCATGGTTATGCTCTCCACAGCAGAGGTGCAGTGGAGAGCAACATGAGCGAGGGAGTAGGGCTAGGGGAGCCCTGCTAACCACTCCTGAGGCACATCGGGCGTCTCAGTTGTCAGACATTCTCCTTTTTGATCTAAGAAAAAGAATGTTGGAGGTATTAGTGTTCCCAATTCTGCTACTATTATTGGCCCATCACCTGCCCAATCTTTACATAATATTGTGGATATCAACAATATGAGTACCCACAGCGAAAAGACCTTAGTGGATTCTCAGTGGAATCCTAACAACTGGAAAAAATACGATTTATCATAAAAATTGGCTTAAAAAGGTAATAATTAATAATAGGATTACTCCAACTCCTCAGTCAAATTTGAGGAGTATAATATTGCACAGATCTGAACCTCTGTAAGGCAAGAAAAATTTACCTGTCAATGATTGGGTGTGAGTTAACCAATCATTACCATCTGATTCTAACCACCACCGAGGTGCAAAGATTTTACTTGAGGATGATAGGGTAAAAATTAGCCAATCATTACCATCTGAGTCTGACCACCGCTGAGGTGAAAAGATTTTACTCGCTGGTGATTGGATACAATTCATCAAATCATTATCACACGGGTCAGTTTCGCCTCTGTAAAATTTTTATCTTTGATCTGATAGGACAAAAGCCTATATTTCCTAATTTAGATAACTGAGCTTTGCATAATTTTGCCTCAAATACCCCTGGTCTCAAAATTTGAACTAGTTTGAATAGGAAAAACTAGTATTGATAAAAGGACCTTTCCTGGTTTGCCCTTCCTGTATAATAAAAAACTTTAATAAGTGTTATTTTATACTTTTATTTTAAAGTAAATATCTCACTTTAATATATTATTTGTGGCATCCATTGGCGGATCCCACATCAGTAGAGATAGGGATGCTGAACATAGCGGGACTCAAGGCCTTAACGTCCCAGGCCAAGAAGTTGAGTCTCCTACAAAACCTACCTGTGAATATCCCGGTGGTGCAGGAAACCCACTGTCCACAGGGAGAGGAGGAGGCATGAGAAAAAATGCTCCTCCCAACAATATTGTTTTGGTTGCTCCACTGTGGCGTGATAGTATGCGCAAACCAAAACTTTAAATTTGCTAACAAAAATTTCTTCCTGAATGGCCGCGTACTTGCTGTAACCTCTTATAGAACACCAAAGTGTACATAATAGCCAGTGTGTATGCCCTGAATGGTGCACATGGCCAAAGAGAGTTTCTCACATCCCTAACACAACTAAATCTACCAGCAAGTACTTTCATAATGTGAGACATGAACTGCTGGATTAACCCAAAGATGGACCAATGACCATACACAACGGAGATACCACAAGGGCAAGTGGAACTCTGAGTACTAAAGGCCACCCTGGGACTATATGATCCACTGCTAAAAAAGCGACCCCTCTATAAAACATGACACATCCACATGTACACAATGGTACACTTATCTCTATATCAATGATAGACCTAATACTCGCACCAATAATTTTCTGTCACCAAATTCAAAAATTTAAAACTGCAAAAATCGAATTCTCTGGCCATCGGCTTATTTTGGTGTCTTACAAACTGGCGGAACCAAGTATTCAAGCACCCAGATGGTGCAGAATACGCCCAGAAAGTTTAGCTGACTCAGAATTTCAATCCTGGATGGAGGAAATATCCTCTACACAGGATTTTCAAATACCTTTTTTCTTGGACCCAATAACCACTTGGGAAAACTTCAAAAAATCAACAACTAAAAAATTAAACATACATCGTCTAGAAGACACAGTGCAATTTCAGTCATTATCAAACACATATTGGCTGAAATTGACCATCTAGAAAACAACGTACCAAGAATGGGATACACCAAGGATGGGGTCATAAATGGGCAGAGGGATTCTGCTCAGCTAAACACCCTGATCCACAAACACCAACACTGAGTTGGAGTCCAACATAAAGGCGAAAACATAAGAGATGGAGAAACTTTCTTGAGCTACTTTTTCCACTGATTCCACACCAGGAAAAATATGTTAGCTTGTACACAGGTCCGTTGACTGGATAAATCCATAGCAGAAACACCCAAAGAAGTCTTAATTGAAATGCACAAGTTTTATATGAAATTGTATAAATCCAAGCTGGTCAAACCAGAAAAAATCAAAAAATTCCTTAGAAGTGCACACATCGACACCACAGTTCAAATAACAATTTGATTATCCTAATATCAAGCGAGGAATTATGGGAAGTAGTACGCGGTGCACCAAGAGGGAAATGCCCTGGGCCTGATGGGATTTCCTATAAATTTTATATAATTAGTTTTACTAACATCTCTAACATTCTTCTAGCTTCAATGAACAAGTGTATTATGGAAACATGCCTCCTACCTGGAGGCAAAAAAGCCTACACGGTCACTTTATTCAAGAAAGGAGACATATTAGACCTATCCAACTGGCGCCCAATTTCCCTAACCAACACAGATACAAAAATTTTTACAAAAATTATGGCTAAATGACTAGGAGAAATTGCAACAGATGCTATATCCACATCACAATATGGATTTGTCCCAAGAAGATCCATATGGGATAACATCCACACAGTTGCAAATGTCTGCCAGTCCAAAACCTCTGGAGCACTTGTCTTTTTAGACCAACAAAAGGCATATGACAGAGTGAACTGGACCTATCTTAGGGCCTGCTTTCAAAAATTCAAGCTTCCAAATAGATTTATAAACTGGGTAATGTTGTTTACAGAGTCTGCAACCATGGCTGTGCGGGGAGCAGGCTTCTTAACCAACCCAGTTATCCCACAGAGAGGACTAAAACAAGGAGACCCCTTAAGCCCCCTACTCTACAACTTTAGTCTAGACCCCCTAATCTTAAATACAAACATACTGCTCAAAGGAATCAACGTCAAGGGCCAACCACCAGTCAAAATGATGACCTTCACTGATGATTTTATGGTGGGCATATCCAACAATCAGGACGCTTGAAGAATTGAGAAGATAATACAATACTATTCAGCCATATGTAACGCATCACTTAAAACTGAAAAACGGAAATTATACTCCTGGGGAAATATCAGACCCAGTGGATGCCATCTAACAGGGCCAACAAGCTAGTACAACATCAAGACTCCTGCTAGACATAGGAGGCAAAAATTAGCAACGACCTCACTGAAACTTCCATTCATCACCAAGCCAACAGCTGGCCCTTTTCGTCACTTGGGAGTATGGTTGGAAGCAGGAGGTTACGCTAACTCCATGATGGAAATTAATTATTGGACAAAATAACAAAATGCATTGGCTTTTTACATGGACACCAAACAGGTCTAACAGGAAAGGTCACGGTAGCCAACTCTATGATTCTATCAATCATATGGTTCACGGCCCATGCAATCGCTTTCTCACCATCTTTCTTCAACACATTACACGCCCTATTACAAGGATGGCTATGGTCCAACCACAACCCCCCTGTACGCCTCAAAACCCTATTTGGACCTAGAAGGAATGGAGGCATGGGGCTTACTAATTACGTAGAGAAAGCAACCCATATACTGGGATCATGGATAGCTCAGGTGACTAGCCCAGGTCTTCTAGATACACACTGGTCCAGAACAGCAAGATGTAACTTCACACGTGCACTACAATTAAGAAACCCAGATCACCTGAACACATTAATCAAGTATCTGGCATCCCATCCTGCAGCTGCAGGACCACATGGCACTCCTGCACATATCAAACGAATACTCCTAGCCATGAGAAGAGTGACATGGCGGATTCACATAAATGAACAAACCAGTCACCGAGGATTCCCAAGGCTAACTCACAGACAGGAGATCAATGATCAAATAGTCACAGACAATACAATAAGCAAAAACCCAAATACCATAGCCAGGATAGATTACTTGGACCATATGGACATACCCTATAACCTGGAGACCCAAAGAAGAGCATGGATATATACACATCACCCTTTACTCCAACCCAGGATAAGAGCACATGTATGGAGGTTCATGAGGAGAGTATACCAAACAGCTGAACGGTCAAACGCCAATCACACCTCATGTGCAATATATGGTCAGTATGGAAGCCTAGCCCACCGTTTAGAACAATGCCCAACATCATTGGCGGTATGGAAAGAGTCCATGCGCCTTTTCCGCCAAGAAAATGGACATCCATTCAGCCTAGCAAGGAACATGTTCGCTATAAACATGGACTCTCCTATCCACCCATCCCACAGGGCGTTAAGAGTATCAATAGCACTATGGACTATACATACTGTAGTACTGGAATCGTTCACAGGAGTAGTGCCAACAATACAAGAAGCCATTTATCGCTTCCACAGCCATATATTGGAACATTTCCAAGCATGGCTGTTTGGACATATGACCCCATAACAGAAGGACAATCAACACATGGTTCCCCATATGGTTCCTAAAAGTTGATCCTTTCCTTCACACATGCTGCATCCAAGGATAAGCCAGCAAAACTCCCCTTCCCTACCGTCCTAACCTTGGTGATCCTGGAGACAACAAGAGGGGCCTTGAACCCTCTGGGGTGTCTTTATTTTTCAAATTTCATTAGTTTTTTCACTATATCAGAAGTGCTTGTCCCCTGGTTGACCTACCCAAATAAATAGAGACAAGGCCTGAGGTATCAAATTCTTAGCGTTTAATATTTTAAATAAAATAAAATAATATAAAGAATAGAATGGTTGGTCAAACTAAGTTGCAACACACCTGATTGCAATTAAGGTACTGGTGGATGGTCATAGTAAAAATAGGAAACCTCATACCAGGTATTTTATTGCCATCATGGGGGACAAGATTGTATTTACAAACTATAAACAAGTATGGTTTATATGAATACCCAGGCCATGAGAAGGCATTTATTAAATTGAGTCAGAAAAAATTTCACCAGTGGGTTTAAGAATTTGATCCGCTGTAGTAATATCTATAACAAATGTGCTAGGGCGAAATCACTATAAACTATTAAAATATATTTGACAACCCTAAGAAGTTGGGGCTGCGCTCTAGAGTAATTAATAAGCAATCAAATCCTATATAATTATTACTTATATATAATAATTTGGTTATATATAATCTGAATGTTGCTCAAAACAATTACAACAATTTTATTAAAAAAAGTAGATTGACACAGACCTTTTCTCATAACTGCTTAAGTTTCTAGCTGAAGTTTTTTAATGAAACAAACAGGAAAGTAAAAATAGATTATAAAGTATAAAAAAGTTAATATAGAAATTTTAGCTATTCTATATGTAAAAACTATTTTTGAAAAAAGGGTGTCCTAGAACTCAGATAATTAAGCAATAGTTTGCTTCCTAATTTATCTATCAATATATTTTGTAATTTATGAATAATCAGCCAAAAGCTGTCAGGCCTGGACCATATATGCATCAATTTTTATAGCACTAGTGGTGCATAACCCAAAAGGATGAGCCGCCATGCATCTTTATTTGAAAATGGGCCAAACAAAGGGATTATTAGAAATAAAAAATTTCTTAATATGGCACCTCATCTAGCAGCCTAGGAAGCCATTTCAGAAGGTGAAGAAGCTTTGGGGGAGGGGTGGTGTGAGCCACCCCATCCACAGTCATGCCCACTTCAGTGGTGCTTAGATTCACGCAGCCCCAGTGCAGCGGGGAGCAGTACCCCAGGTTTCATCCCACAAAGTTTCCTGCACTGGGTGCTCTAATTGGCACACAAAAACTCAAAGAAGCTCTGGGGAAACTTTTGTCCAGCGCCCACTTTACCTTGAAGACCATGGCGTAAAATATAGGGTTTGGGCATCAGTGACATGTGGCTAAGGAGGTATAATTATGGGTTTTCTTCATTAATGAGGCCAGTGGTGTCCATAGCCTCAATATAATGAGCAAGTTGATGGTCAGCAAAAGTAATGATTGCAGGTACACAAGTGAAAGATTTAATGCGCTGAAAGGTTTGGGATAATTGGGGTCAAACAGAGAAGTTTTTGCCATGTCAATGCAAGAGCAGATTTCTCCAAAAGCAAGCTCCTCAATTTCATATTTTGCATCTTCATCAAAATCATAGAGGAAATTTTGGATAAAAACTCTCAACAAGGGGTTCCATTGCTCCATGGAGATGTTGGCAGAGGAGGGCGTTGGCCAGAGCATCTGCTGATTCTACCGCCATTTTGTTTATATTTTTATAACTAGGGAAATCATTTTAGATTAAAAATGGCGGGGACATAAATTAGGGAGAATTTACAAAAAAATTTCTCTAAAGCAAAATCCAGCTTGACATTATATGGCCGGTTGCTGTCATCTATTCATATAAAGCAATAAAAATGGATTAAACTTGGCTAATGCTGGGCCAGCCACCAGAGTGGGTGCAGTGGTGGAACCTGATTGGCTACAAACAGTTGACCATGGCAGATCAGCTGAAACTGACTCAGCCATTAGCTCAAGATTCCATAATTCCAATAAAATTTTTAAAAAAAAACAATTCTGATTAGTTGCTGCTTTGGAAGCTGTGCCAGCATTAGCCAAGGTTTAGGGTGGGAGGATCACATCCCACTCAAAAAAATTGGGTGAGGCAGCAGCCAGTATGATGCCAAAAGGAGGAGCAGCAGAAGTGGCCGAGACAGAAGCTGTGGGGCACTTGCACTTCATATGATCTAATTTGAAGAATAAGGGGCATATGGTGCAGCCATTTTTGACACATGCACATAAAGGGTGATTAGGTGCAGATCTGATCACAGTGCGGGGGGATTGCAAGGTGAGTGTCATAATGGAAAGGGCAGATTGTCGCAAAGGCATGAGGCCCTTCCAACCAATCCACCCCATTGGGAACCACAAACTGCAAGATGGGGTCTGCGACATAAACAGCCAAACCCTCCATCAGTTCATGGCAAAGGCATTCTGGGGAGAGAAGAGATGGAAACCTGGCAAATGGACCACCAAAGTGGCCTCATCTAGGAGCACATGTGAACAGTGGGAATAGGAATATTTTTAATAAATTATTGGCAGCTTAGATGCTGCTGATGCATCAGCTTCTGAGTGGAAGCTAAGATCAAAATACTCCTTAAAGGGGCAGAAGTCAATATAGATAGCAGGTTTAAAAACTTCCATAGCCATCTTGATGATGGCCATGCTTAAATATGGGGTAAAATTCCCATATTTGACCCATAGGCTGAAATGCAAATTGCTCCATGGGAGCACCAAAGGGCTCCAGAGCACTGCTTAGGAGCTTGTGAGGTGGTGGTCCAAGTCCCGAGGGGGACATAACGCCTGGTAGTGTTAAGAGGGCTATCAGAGCCGGCCTGGGCATGCTTTGGCAGTGGCTGAAAGATGCTAGATGGCGGCGCACCACCACCCCAAGATGGGGCAGCAGGCATCTATTGCATCAGCATTGGTAAGAATTTGGCTCATTTGAGTGGTCATTTTTTGTATTTTTTATTTTTAAAAAAACAATTTTTGCTTTAATTTAGGTATTGAAGTAAAAGAAAGATTATATGCATTAATTTTTATTATTTAATCTTTGGTTATATTGAAAAAATGATTATAGAAGGGTTGTGTCTGATATCCTTATTTATTTTATCTTCATTTGAGGCAAGCTGACCAGGTGATGGACATTACCAAAAAAGAGAAAAATAGTATTGACATGTAACCTGAGCAGGGTCAACTCTGTTATAAAAAGTTTTTCCACCTCCAGATCAGGACTCATATCTTTCTGGTTACGTCATGGGTAAGGTTTTTGTGCTATTAGATATACTAACCGCCAATAGCTTCCTTTATCTGGCACCCTGATTGATGTACAAAGGGCATGAATTGAACCTGCAACCTTTAACTTGGTAGACATATGCCCTACTGACTCACCTTCCAACCCCCTGATATCCTTACTTAGTCTTTAAAATTAGATGTGGTATAACCAGTGTGTAATTTTGAATATTGATTTAAACTAATATATAAATTTTCACAATACTTATCCAGATCAATTTATTTAAGAATAAAATCAAGGTGTCAGAGTTTTACCCTTTTAAGGTTAAATATTACCTGGGGTAAACCTTAACTTTCCTTGAGGCCAAGTCTTGAGGTATTAGGCTAAAAGCCTAATAGGTTCAGTAAAACTTCACCAAAGGGTCTAGAACCTCATAGGATGATGTTCTATCTGAGTTGGGATAAATTCATTCTTATCTGAATTTGTCAGGTGCTTTGTAAATTTATTATGAGGCACACCGACCAGGGGACGGACATTGCTGAAGCGCAGAAAGTGACAAAACAAAGAAATAAACCAAACTAACTAAGTTCTCAGACCAAAATAAAATGACCGTTCAAAGAATGGGTGAAACAGAATGATCGAGTTACCAACCTACCAGGTGGGACAGCGCTTAGGCGCTCATCCTACCATGTCAGAAGGGGAGGGGGATTGGGGGCTCATTCTCAGTCTCATTCACCTCATCGGCGAGAGCACAAGCCAAGGATGAGAGCAAAGGGGTGGGATAATCAGTGACATGGGGAGCGAGGTCAGAGACAAGCGGCTTCTTGAGAAATTTTTTGTACATTAGTAAGTTGCTGATGTATTTGGCAAGGGTGGCCTCCGCCTTAATGCGGAGGGCAGGGATCCTGGACAGTGAAGCCACGGAGTCATGGGTAACTTGAGAGTTGGCCTGCAATGCGGAAGCCACTCTCTGGATGGTATCCTTAGCACATCTGTGGGAAATTTTTAATGGACATTTTGTGGTTTACGGGTGTGGATGTCCTGAGGATGGGGGGTGGGAATTCCATGGCTAGTGCTGCTAGTGATGACTCTGCCATTTCACGGATAGAGGTTACATCAGGGTGGGTGGCTGCTGCAACAGCAAGCTGGTGGTCCGAGTGGAACTTCATGGCATCCAGTTGGGGGGCATAATATCATAAGGGTGACCAGTTTGGGAGTTTGACTCTGGGCAAATTTATGGAATGTGGGTTGTGATGCCTCTATAAAATTACCCATCTAAACAGTTTCAGCCAATGAGGACCATGGGTTCAAATCAAACTAAAAATTTGGGTCAGCAAATTGAATTGGTGGGGCTGGCGATTGCAGAATAATGTGGAAACCCACATTAGTCCAAGCTGATCCCTGATTGGATGAGGTGCAAGTGGCACTGGGCGAGGCGCATGTGGCACTGGCCTGAGGTAGGGGCTGATTGGCTTCAGCAGGCACCAAGGTGGCAGCAGGCATTGGGGGAGGGGGTAGTATTGTACCCCATGTTAGAAAAGTAGTGGGGTGTGAGGAAAATTGGGGGCCTTGCGATGACCACACTAGGTCTGAGGAAGTCATGAGGGAGGGGGCATTTGCGCTTTGAGTGATCTAACTCAAAGCAGGAATGACAGATTGTCCTTCAGCTGTCATGGAAATGGCAGAAGAAGTTTAGACCAGCCTGCCAGTTGGGATGCGTGAGCACCTAAAAAGCAAGCCAGAATGCCAGAATGCCAGGGTCATTGCTGACCATGCGACTTGATATGGAGCTGGGAAGTGCGATACTATGAAGTGGTGGCATAGCAACAGGGTAAGGAGTATCCAAATGGCAAACCACACTGAACCCATCCCCAACTCAGCGGTTCCCACTGCATGTGGTGAGATTACTGAGATAGTCTCGAGGAGGTTCTTGGCTTGAGCAGCCAACTCATTGGGGGCGATATGGAGATTGATTCTCTCCTTCCATTATTGTACATAGGGCCATAAGATTCTCATGTATTGATATCGGAAATTAACAAGAGCGGGGTTGTAGGACCAAAAGTATCAGACTCGCTGGGCCCAATTGGTGATAGAGGGAGCCATGGTGATCAAAAGAATTGGTAATGCCCACCCAGAGTGCGGGGCAATGGACCACCAGGGAAATGCCATCTGGGATGCGGTCAATATGGAAAATAAACAAATAAAAATTCCTTTTTGGTAAAATTTTATTGGGAAAGGAAAGTAAGAAAATTGACCAACAATCTTCTCAGTGCCATGAAACTGATTAAATAGTGGTCAGTTGGGTAATGACAGGATGGGGTCAGGACCCAACAAATTTGGCCTGACTGGTGCTTTGTTTGGGAATGGGGGGCTTATTCTTTAAAAACCAATATCACAAAATTCGGCGGCAGGCCAAGTCTCTGTCAGGTTTGAGCTCAAAAGTCCAAACCAGGGCTCAAATAAGTTTCCAATGATTAGCACGATGGCATTTAGTCCAACAGGTGACAGGAATCCCCTAAGGCCATCCCTTATAGGGACAGGTCCATTTGGTTGGGAACAGGTTCAGGACAGACAACCCACCCGCGCTCAGTTATTTAACCATTCATTTGGTCAAGAGCAGCATATTGGGAACAATGCCCAAATTACTATCTGAAGGCTTCAAACTTACATCAATGGCACCCAATATTTGTTCAACTGGTCTGGAGATTGAATTGGAACGTCAGGTGATCTGGCCAATATCTCATCCTTTATGCCTTTACAGCCATTCAAATTTTGCGCATCAGCCAGATTGCCAACCAAATTAAATCTAACCGATTTCAAATTGATAAACTCAGCACAGATTTCGCTAATTCCCCGCAACAGTTCTGCTGAGGTAAGTGTGAGTATTGGGGGTGGAATCCAAAGCGGACAAGCTGTTACCCATCACTCATCTATTATGTGAGTGAGGTCGCCCTGAGTGATGAGGGGTACCACCATCCTCTTCGGTGTCTTCTTGTTCAGGAACGGGAAAATGGCCTGATTGAGAGCCAAAGGATGTTCCCCAAGACTTACATCCGCCCTCTACACGGGCCCAGAATGGGTAGTTGGGGGCTGAGGGTATAATGGCGTGGGGTGGAATCACCAAAGCAATTTTAAAATTTATGGGGCTGATCGTGGCAAATGCCCAAGGCCTAGCTAGTCGAGAGGCCCCATTGGGGACCATGAACTGAAGGATGGGGTTGGAGTCATACGCGGCTAATCCATCCATTATCTCCTGATGGAGCACTGTGGGGGGGAGGTTAGTGGGCAACCTCGTGAACTGAACCACCATAGTGGTGTCAGTGGGGAGCCAGTTGCATGTTGTTGGTATAGGGGTGCCCTTGAAGACCAAGGGCACAGTAGCCGCAGTGGCGGCGTCAGCTTTGCAGGTGAAGCCAAGGTTGAAATATCCCTTAAAGGGGCACAAGTTGATGAAGCCAGCTGGCTGCATCACCACCTGGGCCAGGTCATTAATTGCACATTCCTCATATGGGAACAATCTACCATACTTGACCCAAAGGCCAAAATGGAGCTGGTAGCGGGGGAGAATGAGTGGGCTATGAGGCACCACCTGGGTTCATGCCAGGTGGATGGCGAGATCCTTGGACAGACTAAACTGACCCAAGGACTTATTTGGATTTGACAATCTAGACTGAGCGCGTTTTCCACTGGATAGAAAATGCTAGGCAGGGTTTTGCCGCTTCCCCACACTGGAGCAGCCAGTGGCAAATCTGATGTCATTGGGGATTGAACAGCCGCGGTTGGCATTTGATCGCTAATTGTTTACTTACTTTTCTGTTTTTACTAATAAAATCGCTCAAAATTGACTTTGAGTGGAAAGAAAACTCTTATCAGGTGCTTTGTAGCAACCTTGTTATATATTCCTTTATTATGATTGATATCTCTCTTGTTAGACATTATAATATCAACTTTTGTTTATATTTTTATTTTATTTATTTGAGGATGGCCGACCAGGGGACTGACACATTCGATATGTAGGAAAGGAAGTAAAAAAGAGGGGCACACTAAGCTATGGAACCAAGAGGGCAGGACAAGACATGGTACACTTGGGTGTGGCTAGTAGCCATGGGTTGCGGGTGACTATAGTCTTGAGAGGCTTGACAGCTCAAGGGCTAGTAGAGTGTACCGCCTATAGAGACTGTGAGGTTTTTGGTGTCACATCGAAGGAACCAGATTGGGAGCCAGTTGCTCATCTGTTTCTTCCATTTGTGTTTCATTGATCCGAATATCCAGGCTTGGAAGTGGTCGGCCAAATGGCTGTGGAACCTGACGATAGCTTGGTTGATGTTAAGGAAGATCCCGTTGAATGCATCAAGGGCAATTGTGTGAATGTACCATATTGCAATACTCACAATTAAAGCCCTTAGCATCTGGGGGATAGGTGAGATTGTGTTGAGTGCTAGGATATTGCGGGATAGTCGGAATTCAGCTGATGGTGATTGTTGGAATAAGTGCATCATGTTGGCCCAAATAATCTTGGACAGCGGGCACTCTTCCAGGCGGTGGGCCAGAGTGTTGTGTCTGCCGCAGATGGCGCATGATTTGAACATTGAGAAGGTGAGGTCAGCTGTTCTAAATGTGCGACGCATGTAGCGCCACACTGTGGAGCTCACTTGTGGGGATAAGAGGGGGCAAGTGACGAGGTCCCACACCTTCCGTTGGGTGCGCAGGTCATATGGGATGTCTTTGTAATCTAGATAGTCAATCTGGGATAGAGGGAAGGGTGGCAGTAGGGCGGGTGCGTTGGTCACAGTTTGTCCTCTGTGGAGTTGCATGTATTCTATTGGAGGGTTAGTATCTTCGGGTTGTTGTGCATAGGAGAAACTCCAATCCCCTTGTCTTAGGGTGTACAGGACGCGTTTGAAGTAGCAGTCGGTGTTGTGCAGTCCTGTGGCTGTTGGATGTGTTGTTAGGTACTTCATCAATGTTGTAGGGTTGGATGTTCACCTCAGATGTAGTGCCCTTGCGAAGTTATTTTGGGCTGCCTTGGCCCAGTGGGGGGATGGCGGGCTGAGGGAAATTGTCATAGCTATCCAGGAGCCAAAGATTTGTGTTGCTCGTTCTGTGAAGTTGAGCAGCCCCATCACACCTTTCCTCCGGGGGCCATACATGGTCTCCAGCCTGACTGGTGCGCGGTATCCAGACCACAGCCAGTTCTTCAGGATCTTGTAGACTGCGTTGGTAAAGTTTATGGAGAAAGGAACTGCATGAGCAGCAAACCATAGCTTTGACAAGATCAGGGAGTTGGCCAACATAACCCTTCTGGCTAAACTGGCTTTACTCCTCTGCATGCTTGTCATTCTTTTTGTGATGTTGTCCAAAATTTTGGTTTCAATGGTATCAAGTGCATATCCGCCAGCCTCAAGCCATATTCCCAGATGACGGACTGGGTTTGTGGCGGGGTGGGGTGCAAAGGGTAGGCATAGTGGTTTTATTGAGGTAGGTCTATGTCCTGTGATAGGATGTGTGGTGGGTTGATTTGGTCAGTTGTGGGAGGGGGTCCAATTTGCTTTGAATTTGCCCATTACAATTACCTCTGTTTTCTGTTTGTTCAGCTTGGCGTTACTTACTGACTCATATTGGTGGATAATGCGTTCAATTGCTCTGGCATCCCTATTGCCTGAGACGCCAATGACACAGTCATCAGAAAAGGCGAGCATTTTGGTTGGTAGTTGTCCTTCCAATTTGATTCCAGATAGCTTGGAGTTTACTATGTGGAGGAGAGGGTCAAGGCTGAAATTGTATAGTAGGGGGCTAAGCGGGTCACCTTGTTTGAGGCCCCTTTGTGGGGTGATGGTGTCAGTTAGGAAGCCTGGGCCTCTGATTGAGAACCTGGCCAAGCGTGTTAGGAGGAGTGCCCAGTTTATAAAGCGGGGTGGGAGGTTGAAGGCCTTTAGACATTGTTCCAAGTAGTCCCAGTGCACTCGGTCATATGCTTTCTTTTGGTCCAGGAAAGCAAGGGCGCCTGTGGGGTTAGCTTGGAAGATGTTGGCTATGGTGTGAATGTTATCCCAAATCAAGCGATTGGGGGTGAAGCCAAACTGGTGGGGGGAGAGGGCTGTCTGTGCAATGCATCCCAGACGCTTAGCTAAGATTTTTGTTAGTATTTTAGTATTGGTGTTGGTGAGAGAAATTGGACGCCAATTGTTTAGGTCTGCCTGGTCTCCTTTTTTGAAGAGTGTGACCATGTATGCGTCTTGGCCGCCAGGTAGAAGGGCTGTGTCCTCTAGGCACTTATTCATAGTTGCAGGTAGTATTGGTGCAATGTGGTTGAAATATTTTTTGTAAAATTCATATGGGAGGCCATCGGGCCTAGGACTCTTGTGGTGCAGAGTTGATTTTATTACCTCCCATAGTTCCTCTCTAGTGATGGGTTCAGCAGGGTCTGGTTTATCAGCTATATTGTTAATATTAGCAGATGATAGAAAATGTTTTATTTTGGTAGGTGCCACAAAATCCGCCATGTACAGGTCTGTGTAAAACCAGTGTAATTCAGTCAATATTTTGGATGGTGTGGATGCCAGTGTGTCATCTGCTCGATGGACCTGTGTGCAGGTTGCTGAGATTGAGATTGGTCTAAAGCGGCGGAAAAATTGGGCTGTGTGGGTTTCACCGGATATAATGTATTTTAATTTGTGCCATACTTTGATATAGTGTTGATGTTTTCTGAAGAGGGAGTTGACCTTTGCAGATGTTTGGAACCACAGGCGTCCCCATTGAGGGCTGTATCCCTCACGGGGTGTGTTTTTTCTGATTGTTGGAGCTGTCTGATAGCCTTATTGATTGTCGCAGATGTTGTGGTCAGCTTTCTGGAGTTCAAGTGGCAGGCTTTCTTGATTACTCTAGTCTTAAAAATTTCCCACTTGGCGATAAGGTTCCCTGTAGGTGGTCGATTTTTTGTTTGTGTTGTTATCACTTTCTTGATCCAAAGTTTAAGCTCCAGAAGGTGGATGGTGCTCGGATGAACCTTGTGCCAGGACAGTGGCTTTTGGTATTTTGCCGCAGATGATAATTTTATTGAAACCATTTGGTGGTCAGAGAGGGGGATAATTGTAGTTGTAAAATTTGATACACAGTGATGGAAGTCTATGGGGGCGAGCATCAGGTCAATCCAGGTCATTGAGACCAGTTGGTTGTTATTGTAGTGGGGCCTCATCATGTTAGCCAGCGTGGTGGCCTGTTTGGGGATGGTGTCATACAGGCCCAGCGTTGCCTTTAGTATGCAAAGCTCCATGTGGCTGTGGGGTATGGCCTTTGTTTTGGGCCAAAGGTCAGTTATGGGATTAAGCCAGCAGTTAAAATATCCCTCAAAAAATGTTGTCTTGGTGAAGGGGATCGAGAGGATATTGGAGAAAAAATTTTGGCGGTTGTTTGGATCATTTGGGGCATAAACGCACGCCATGGCAAAATTTTCTCCATTCCACTTAACGTCCATTAGGAGTAGCCATCCCTTCAGGAGGGAGGATGTGCTTTAGATAAAAATTGGGGGGTTGCGGTTGGCTTGAATTACCACCCCACAGTGGTATATCCAAAAGGATTTAGCCGGGAGGAGCATGGTTGACCATGACTCTTCCTCCCCCGGTGGACAGTGGGGTTCTTGGATGACCAAGATGGTAACGGGGATGTTGTGCAGGAGAACCATTTTTTTGGCCCAGAATGTGGGGCTTTGGCTCCCGCAATGTTGAGCGTTCCTATGGTGATTGTGGTAACCTGCACATCAGGAACGTTGGGGCGACCCACTGGGGTCACCCTGTTCCTTAGCAGCGCGGGTCATACTATGAGTTTGTGGATGATCAGATGGGATGGTTCTGGCATGTTGCTTGATGTTCATAGCATCAGTCTTGTTTGGTTTCTTTGGGCTTAGATTACTCCGAGGAGTTTGGCTCTGGGGTTGGTTGTGTTGTGCCCCACCAGCGTAAAATTTTCCGCTACTTACCTGTGGGCTAGATGTGTAGAAGACGGGTGTCAGGGCAACTGGGTTTTGTGTGGGATCGTTGTTACCTTGTGATTGGCTGGGATGATATTCCATACCATACTCATGGACCACGTTGTTGTTGGATGCATGTGATTGGCTAGGAGGATCCATAGTGGTGCTAGGTGGTTCTACTTCAGTGTAATTGGAGGCGTCTGATTGGTTGTGTTTGAAAATTTTGCTTTGGTTTTGTTGAATTTTGTGTGGGGGGTCTGAAAGGTTATTTTGCCGCGCTGCCATGGCATCTGATTGGATCTGGTCCAGGAAAATCATGGTGTGGGCTTGGGTTCCAGCGGATCTTGCAGCCTGTTTGCAGGCAGCCTGTGCATGATGGCGATCCTTGTGTGAAATGGGTTCAACTAGAGTTATTTTGGCTCTTTCGCCCCAGTGGAAGGTGTAAGTGGCGTCCTTCATTTTATTAAAGGTTGGGCTCATTTCATCCATATCATCTTCACAAAATTCCGGTGCTTCCACCCCGCATTTGATGGGGCACATGTGGTCTTTGTGACCTAAATCTGAGCAGAAGCCGCAGATGGGCAGAGTGTGTTCTGGTGTAATGTGGAAGGGGTGAGATATACTGCCATCAGGGAGATTGATGGTCACCATGCATGGAATGATGGTGATATCTTCTACCACATCTTGGTCAGGTTCAATAATGGCTATTGCCTTTCCTGTGCATAGGTTGGGCAAGAGTGGGAATTTTTCAAATTCAAATTGTTTAATTCCGCTGTAACTTTCTAGGCCCACGTGAAGCTCATCCTCAAGGATGTCTCAGTGCGCGGTGCTCAGGAGTCAGTCAAATATGATGAACATGTCATTTGCCTCATTCCATCATGTGCATACTGTTTGGATAATGCGATCTTCATTGTTAATTTTTATGGAGAATTTGGTTTTTTCTGCATCTGCTGCTTCCTCCGTGATCATGAACCCAACATCCACTCATCCTCTGTGTAAATTTTTGAATTTTACTGAGACAGTGTTTGGGAAAATTGCATAGAAGGCCTCCCCCATTTTCTACCATGATTCGAGTTTGGTGTCATTGACCATAATTTTAAGGCCGTGTTCAAGGGAGGACAAGGGTTGGGAATGTTCTATTTTTGTGAAAGCGCCCATTTTTTGTAAAAATTGTAAAACTCTGGGTGTGGCGCCATGCTCACCCTTTTTTTGGGGGGGTTGTCCCAGCATGCTGCCAGGGCGTTTTCCTCCGGTGGATTAGGTGGGTTTAGGGCCTTTTGCGCTGGCCACATTTGCCCAGCTGTTATTGGTGCATACAAATCTGCTCATTTTCCTGGTTGATTGTCAAATTCGGATAATTTGTGGAGAATCAAGTTACTAAAAGTGATAGTAACGGGAAAAAAGCAACTTTTGTTTATTATTAATTATCCTTAAACCTATAAAAGACTCCCCAAATATTCCAATAAAGGCATCAGAATGTTGGCAACCTATAACCTTATAAATATCCATTTAATATATAATATTTGAGAGTCATGGATGAGCCTTTGTGTACCCTGAAGTGGCTAAACTATGTCCACTGGGCCTCAACGTTATGTTACAAGTCTAGACCATCTGTCAAGGATCCCAATTCTGGAGCACTTAATCTAATCTTATTTCCCTAATTGGATTTACCAGAATTAGGTCAACCCATAATTTGAATGAATATATTTATATGATATATAAGGGAATTGGATTGCTCCAAATCCCATCCTAATATATATGAACCCCTCCACAATATCCAGCTTTATGACTTGCCTGCCAATTTTAGAGTGTAATTCAAGACTCTGAGACAAGGATTTATATATAAGTCAATCTGGCTTTAATAATATAATTATAACATTGCAAAAATTTTTAATTACCAAGATAGTTATTTCTTGATATTTAACACAGTATAAGTAGATAGGTAAAATTGGAGGGTTTACAGGATCAGTAGGTGGAATTCTCCCTAAATTAAAATTTTAGTAGATCAGGAGCATCAACTTTCTCAATATGTTGAGGCGATGGATACCGCCGGCCTTATTAACAAAGATAACCCCTAAACTTTTCTTTCTCGTTGCAAACACTTTTGCAACCCATTCAATTCAAGACTAAATCTAGTTTGATAATCTCATAGTGGGGATTAGTCTGCGCCCATGTCTGGGAGCAGTTGGGCAAGCAAGGCAAGAGGAGCAGGTGGAAGGCCCGCGGCCTCTAACGTTCAAAAACGCCCCAGAGAATCCGGTGGAATAGAAAAAAATCTAAAAAAACTGGCGGTCACAATTTCTCCGGAGATACTCGTGTGGCAAGCACAAGGCAACCAGTACATCAATACGCCACATTCACAGCCACTTTCACCGGTGGAATTCAGAGTCTGTGTGTATCTGGACATCCAAAAAATGGCCCTATGGGAAAAATTTTGTGAAGATGTACACAAAATTTTCCCAACCACGGTGTACGTTGCACCTCACTCCATGTCACGCGGTTGGCTGGACCTAGGTTCTGAAAGCAAAATAGCAGCAGACAAGGCTGCAGCGGTGCGCGTAGTGGTCAACCTCCCCGAAGGGCAATGGGTCATCAAAACTAAATGCACCAGATGGACAAAATCAAACCAAATTTTCCTCACGTTTGACTTTTTGCCTACTATGGTAAAACGTGACATTTTGGAGCAACACCTGAAAGATGGTCTCACCATATATGGCGAAATACAATCTTTCAAAATGCAACATTTCATGCTGATGCCACACCTGTGCACCGGCAAAGCCATTGCAGTTCTGACCCCAACTGAGGAGATCGCGAAGGACCTAACCCAGATCCCACACTCCACCTTTATTGATATTGCAGGGCACACCACCCACCCATTCCGGGTAACCGTGGACAGCGCGCCCCCCATTTGCACCCACTGTGACGCGTTTGGCCATAAGGCACACACGTGCCCCATTAAAGAGGGCGTTACATTCCAAGAGCACCCCTCGGTGGCCATGGCTAGCGGAGAGGCGCACTACGAACCAACCGCAAGCACCAAAGAGGCTTTCCCGTGGGGAGCACAAGGCTGCTACCTATTGGTAAAGCCCATCTCCCTGCAGGAGCAGAAGAAGGCCAAGCAGGCCCATAGGACTGCGGCCAAGGAAGCGGCCAAGGTCACCACCACCATCCCACACTCACAACGCCAGGAGGACATGGAGACCTTCGTGGCGGAAGCAACTCAGGAATCCATCACCCAATCAGATTGGGAGGCCCAAGCTGAATGGGCCACTCAATCTGAGGATCCGATGGGAGATTTGATCTCACCCAATCGCTGCACCCAAGCCCCAGTTGAAACTGACTTGGGACCTATCCCAACAGAAAAAAAAAATTTTGCCCCACTCGACGGTGCACCAAACTTATCCGCACCGCAAAAAATTCGTCCAACGTCGGGAAAACAAAAAGTGAAGGCCAAAGCCAACGCGACTCTTTCCACAAAAATTAACAAAAACCCCGATAGCATTGCTGCTAATACCGCGCTGCTGTGAAAGCCTGTGGGGACCTGGAAGAGGCTGGTGGGCCAGGGGGCCCACCCCCTCACACCTAAGGTGCGATGGGGGAAACCTTCACTCTAGGGATGCTGAATATCGCTGGACTCAAGGCCTCCCCATCCCGGGCTAGGAAACTGAGTTTTTTACAAAATAATTTACCTGTGGATATCCTGGCCATCCAGGAAACCCACTGTCCACGAGGTTCTGAGGATGCTTGGAAAACAATGCTCCTACCATCCCTATCCTTTTGGTTGAAGCACTGTGGGGTGCTAATTCGGAAAAACAATTTTTTCAAATTTACATCTTCAGAAACATTCCTAAATGACGAGTGCTCGTTGTCACCTTCTCATGGGCCAATGTTGCACACACAATTGTCAACATTTATGCCCCAAACGGTGCACAAGAGCGTCAGGAATTTTTCTTGTCAGTCAAATCCCTCCCACTACCCCCCAATTCTTTCCTAATCGGTGACATGAACTGTTGGCTAACCTCACCAACGGACTGGTGGCCGCCCTCACCCCACGCCCCACAGGGTCATGTAGAACTACGCATTCTAAAGTCCACCCTTGGGTTAATGGATGCGCTGCCATGACATGCCCCACTGCTCGAAAACATGATGCGTCCCCACATCCACAACGGCCAATTAAGGTCCATGACCCGCATTGACCTTATTCTAGTGCCGGCGAAATTCCAACCCCACATCTCCCACTTCAAAACAACGAAAATGGAATTCTCCGACCACTGACTGGTCTCAATAACATACCACTTACCCATCACAGTTGCAAAGGCCCCACATTGGTACAAAATCCGCCCCCCAGAGCTAGCGTCGCCAGGATTTTCCACATGGGTGGAAGAGGCAACTTTGGCAAAATTGTTTGTTGCACCGTTTTGCGCGGACCCCATTTCCACATGGGCAACTTTCAAAAAAGACACCATCCGCCACTATCGCCATCTCTCATCCAGACGCTCACGAGCCACATTGGCGGTTATATCGTGCACACTGGCGGAATTGGCCCACTTGGAGTCCAACATTCCAGCCTCAGGATATAGCCCTGCATGGGGCCAGAAGTGAGTGGAGGCAGCAGCCCACCTCAACGCACTTGAAAGGCAACACAAACATCAGGTTCGTGTCCAATACAAACCACACGCATCACTAAAGGTGACAAGTGCACCGCATACTTCTTCAAAAAGTTTTGCACCACGCCAGAGCGTGGCCTGCACACAGGTGCAAAGATCGGATAATTCTATCATGGACACACCAGCTGAAGTGGCAATCGAAATGCAAAGATATTACTCTGAGTTATACCGAGCCAAACCAATTCAGCCGGCTGAAATGGTGGAATTTCTCGACAGAGCTCATATCCGCACTGTTTTCTGATACCCAGAAATAATGAATTTAATTACTCCGAACGAATTATGGACTACCATTCGCGGTGCGCCAAACTGAAAATGCCCAGGCCCAGATGGCATTCCATATGAGTTCTACAAAAAATATTTTAAATACATATCCCCATTGCTGCTAGCCTCACTCAACCAAAGCCTGTTGGAAATGCGCCTCCTACCAGGAGGACATGAGGCTTTTACAGTCACACTCTTCAAGAAAGGGGATAGGCTAGACTTAGCCAACTGGCGCCCCATTTCTCTAACAAACACAGATGCCAAAATTTTAACAAAAATCATGGCTAACCGTTTAGGGACTGTAGCATCTGCCACCATCTCTCCAGAACAATTCAGTTTCATCCCCAGAAGGTCAACTTGGGATAACGTGCACTCTGTGGCTAATGTGTGTCAGTCCACAGCCTCTGGGGCACTTGTATTCTTGGACCAACAAAAGGCCTATGATAGAGTAAACTGGGAATACCTTAGGGCCTGCCTCCATCAATTCCGCCTACCTCCCCGCTTCATTAACTGGGTGATGCTGCTCACGGAATCTGCAACAATGGCTGTGCATGGCCCAAGTTTCCTAACGGATGTAGTGCATCCTCAAAGGGGCCTGCGACAAGGGGACCCCCTGAGCCCACTCTTATACAACTTCAGCCTTGACCCACTACTGCGAAATGTGAATGCTCAACTCACTGAGGTCCATGTGCCAGGCCAAACCCCAGTCAAGATGATGGCATTTGCAGATGATTGCGTGGTGGGGGTGTCTAATAATAAAGATGCACGCGCGCTTGAAGCCCTCATCCAGGAATATTCCCGGGTAAGCAACGTGACACTGAACGCCTCCAAAACCGAAATCATCCTCCTTGGTCAGTTTCAGAACTGCTGGGCCCCAGCAAGTAGTTCCCAACCCAGCCCAGCTGCTCGCCCAAGTCCACGCCTTACTAACTCAAAACACACCGCTCCACTGGTGCTCCCCTTTGTGCCGCGACCTACCATAGGACTGGTACGCCATCTGGGCGTGTGGTTGGAGGCAGGAGGATATGCGTCAGTAGTAATGGAGGGCCATATACTGAACAACGTGATGAAGCGAATCGCCTCTCTCAGAGCCCACCCTACTACCCTCACTGGCAGGGTTGTTCTTGCCAACTCTATGCTCCTATCCAAAGTCTGGTTTGGAGCCCACGCCATCCCCTTCTCCCCAAGCTTCTTCAAATCCCTGTATGCTTTGCTACAAGGTTGGCTTTGGTCAGGCCGCCCTCCACCAGTACGGCTAGAGGTCATGTTTGGCCCTCATCATCATGGTGGCATGGGCCTACTTGACTTCAAAGCCTATGCCGCCAAGATCCTAGGCACCTGGATTGCGACCGTCACTGCTCCTACACTTCCCATCCCAACACTGGTCCCGCGCGGCCCGCTCCAACTTCTCCTGAGCCTTGGGCCTCAACAATCCATCAAACCCCCACTCCCTGATGAAATACCTCGCATCACACACATCAGCCACAGGTCCTCACGGGACCAAAACCCACTACAAACGAATCCTACTCTCCATGCGAAGCGCAGAGTGGAGAATTCGTATTAGTGGACATACACCCAAAGAGGCTGCCCCTCTCCTCAGTTCACACAAGAGGTACAGGGGCTACCCATCCATGATGGCGTGATCCCCACTCGACCCCAAGTCCTATCCAGGGTGGACTACCTGGACATGATGGACATCCCTTATTCCACTGAGACCCAAAAGACTATCTGGAAATACGCACACCATCCTCTGTTGCAGCCTCAAGTCCGTTCCCATGTGTGGCACTGCCTGAGGCGGGTGTATCGTACAGCTGAGCGCTCTAATGCTTTACACTCATCCTGTGTCGTGTGTGGCAAGTATGGAACGCTGTTTCACCGCCTGGAGAAGTGCCCCACCTCTAAAGTAATATGGCGCAAAGTCCAACGTCTGCTAGGCCAGGATCAAACACATCCCTTCAGTCTGTCAAGAGATATGTTTGCTTCATCAAGGGCCTCCCCCTCCCACCCTCCCTTCATGCTCTGGTGGTTGCAATCGTCATGTGGACTATCCACACGATTGTCTTGGATGCCATCGCCGGATCCATCCCCACCCTCCCTGAAGCTGTCCACAGATTCCAGTCTCATTTGGTGGATCACTTTTAAGCGTGGATGTTTGGATATCTCCCACCACGTCGCTGGCAGCTGGTCTCCTCCTGGTTCCCAGTCTGGTTCATCAAATCAGACCCCTTCCTCCACACGTGCTCAATAGTGGCTACGCCCCCTACACACGTTCCCTCCCCCTTCCCATAAGTGGCGTTCCCGCTGGCAACAAGAGATAGCATCGCTTCTCTGGGGTGCCTCACCTGGTACTGAGTTTTGTCTCGTCTGAGTCATATTTGGAAGTGTCCGTCCCATGGTCAGCCTTCCTCGCAATAAATTTAAAATTTAAAACAAAGATAACCCCTAGATCTACCTCCTTATGCCGCATGCTGCTGATGTTCCAACCCCTATGCTTTCTACCATGGTCTGCCAGCTAAAGTGGGCACCAGAAAAAGTTTCCCCAAAGCTTTTTCACCTTCTGATATGGCTTTCTAGGCTTTTAGCTGAGGTGCCATATTAGGAATTTTTTATTACTAATATTCCCTTTGTTTGTCCCTTTTGCAAATAAAGATGCCTGGCAGCTCCCCCTTTTTGGGTTGAGCACCACTAGTGCTAAAAAAAGTAATTTAGCAGATCAGGGCTGAATATCCAAGTGTTAGAATATGTACCCTCTACTACTTCCTCCCCAATCTCAATCCTGGTAGATGAACTCTGGGTAGGGGATGATTATGAGTGTGTTGGTTTTGCGCGCCAATGCCCCAAACCAAGATAGCAAATAGCAAGGAAGTCCATAAAGTTCCTGGTCTATCAGATGCCACGCATGGAGGTTTTCTGGGTTTTATTCTCCTTTCCCATTAATTTAAATCCCCTTCATCAGTGTGTTATTGTCCCAATGTCAGCCCGCCTTGAATAGAATATAAAGTAGAATTTTAGCAGATCACAATATAATATTCTGCTCCCTGTACTTTTCCTTGTAAATCAGATATTTACATATCTAGTATCTTCATCATTTGCACTGGTAGATGAGTATTGCTAAGGAACTGTCCATTACTCTGTTGACAATATTTCTGAAAGAAGACCTGACTGTTAATCATTGGCACAAAGTTAGGCAATAATGTAAGGATTTCTCAAATGGAACTCAATCTATAATTCACAGTGGAATGTGATAATGGTAATATGACACGAAGTTGGAGACTTTAAAAATTAATTTTTATCTGGGAGTATGCAACTGTAGTTGATGCGCTTGACGGATGGGATAGGCGAGAAACGGGAATATTTTTAAAACAGTTTTAAATGGAATGGTTTGGTGTTATACGCACAAACTTGACATCACTTCTTGCTGTGGGTTGTTGTTGGGGGAGACCTCAGTTACCTTGGGTAAATGGACTTTCCATAAAAATGTTTTTGCACCATGGAATATTGAATATGTTGAAATGGGCCAAGACGCTACTTGCACACGCTGTTTTTGATTATATATCCATAAACAGCCAGTAGCCAAAGTTTTTGTTTAGACTAAAGTGAAAGTTATTGACAGACCTAGCTGGGTCAGACCCTTGTGGCTTGCAGTGGCGGCAACCCAGTTACTATGGATCGCCCAAAATGCTCAAACAAAATTATCTTGTTGTGATCAAGGTCTCAATGCCTTGACCCAGCCTGGAAGAGCCAGTCTTTGGCTATGTGGTTGGGATTTGTGGATCGTAGCTATGCTAAATGACCATCTTCTTCCAAGACTCTTAACGCTGTTTTACATGAAACATACCTGTGGTGCAGAGAATCTTCTTTGTTGCACACTGTGCACTGCCTATTCGTGGCATTTGAGCGCTCCCCTGTGCAAAAAAGGCATTTAGTGACTCTCCAATGCAGGGTTGTAATTTCAGGGTGGAGTAGAGGCTCACTCAATATTATCCAAGTGGTATTACAGAGCTAAGGAGGTAAATTATTCCCCAGAAATCCAGCGCTGGGATTGGCTGGATGCTTGGGCCCTCAAAAATTTGTATTAGCTGGTGGTGCTGGATGCTGATAGAGTTTTAGAGTTTTTGTTTTCACCCACAGCAGATTTTTTGAGGCTTGAGTTTAATCCTTGGTGCGATTTTTATTATTTTGAAATAACGAAGCATTGCTTTGGCCTCTGGCGTCGTGTCCAATGGCCCTACTACCCCTGGACATGAACCTAGGTAATTGAATAGGGTGGTTGGGAATCTTGGGTTCCTAAGGGCTAGGTTTCTGGCTATTTGGGTCCTTGCTGCAGATGACCATGGAGGAGAAATCCCTTCTTGTGAGGTTGAAGCACTGATTTATTTCATAATATGTTTGCAGCGTTGCGTTCAGGGTAAATTAACCCCATCACGCCTTCAGAAGTTGGCTCCCTTTGTGTGGTGATCCTAGATGGGGGAGCATGAGCCCCAGAATTAGGGTTATAGAATTGACGTGAGTTATTTAAAAAAGTTTTGTTAAAGGCAAAAGCATGTGCAGGGTATTAAATTATTGAGAAGAGTATAGTATTGGCAAGGCGACATTTTCCAGCCAGAGATGTCTTCCTGAACTTCCACCTTGCCACTGTTCATTGAATCTTGAAGTATCTTCTCTTTCACCTCTTGAGATGCTATACCCGAACTTGTGATGAAGATCCCTAGGTGTTTGATGGGTTCCTTTGGGCAAGGCATCTTAAAGGGTGGTGGGATGAAGCAGGTTTTTTTACACTTCTTCATTTTTCTTGTGTTTGTGACTTTTCTTTTTATCCTCTTGTTTTTAGGGCCTAGGCGCTTAGCATTTGATAGCACCAAGGCTTCTAAATTTGGTTTTGATGAGTTTGGCTTGGGAGGCTTTTTCATATAGGCTGATTATCTCCTTTACCCTTCTAGAATCCACCTTGTAGGATAATCCTACCACAAAGTCCTCCGCAAAGTCCATATCTAAAAAGTGGTTTTTGCCCCTTGCACTCTATTACAGCTAACTTTTTCTCCATCACCCATAGGAGGGGGCTAATTGTGAGGTTGTACAGTATAGTGCTAAGTGGGTCTGACTTATGGAGGCCTCTTTCTGGTCTGACAGGAGGTGAAATGAATGCAGACCCTAAAACTGAGAAGGTGGACGACAGCTGATGGTTTGCTATCCATGATATAATGGGTTTTGGAAGCCCTGTTTGTGAATTATTGCCGCAAGTATTCCCAGTCTACTCTGTCATATGCCTTGGCTTGGTCTAGAAAGCAGAGCGTGCCCTTGGATGCTCCTCCCAGTGTGTTTGTTACTTAATGGTGTTGTCACAAAACTCTTCCCTGGGGTAAAATCCATGCTGTTGTGGGGCAATGCACTACTTGGCTTTTTCTGAGAGACACTTATCCATTATCTTTCCCTTTATCTTCATATCCACGCTGATTAGAGATATTGGGCGCTAGTTTTTCAGGTCAGTACGGTCCCCTTTTTGTGGAGCACTATGGTATAGGCTTCCGCGCCTCCTGGGATCACTCTACCCTCTTGCAGACTTGAGTTAAAGATAGATATCATGGGCTTCTTTATTACTTCATAGTGTGCTTTATAGTACTCATAGGGGATGCCGTCTGGTCCTGGTGACTTGTTGGTAGGGAGTCTCCGTAGAACCTGTGCTAGCTCATCCTCCGTTATGGGGTCAACAAGGTTGTCTAAATGCTCAGCATGATTGGGGACAGCATTGATGAAGTAGTTCTTAAAAGCTTCTTCTGTTGGACTGCCTTATAAAGTTCTGAGTAGTAGGAGTGGGTGATGGATGCTACCTCTCTGGGTCGCTAGTGGTTTGGCCTTCATATGTTTAGAGTTTGGTGAGATTGGCGTTTTTGGACCTCATTTTGTAAGTCTGATAGAAAAACTTGGATGGTCAATCCCCTTGAACAGCCCATCTGGCACGTGCTTGGAGGGCCTCCGTATGAATTTGGAGTTGTTTGTGTTTCCTGACACATAGTGTCTGTTTCACCCAATCTTTAACCCACTGTGATGTATAGCCGCTATGGGTTGAGTATCTTTCAAGATGGTTTTTATGTTCTCTGAGCTTTATGAAAGTTCTTCTATTTCCTTCCTTGTGAGATGGGAGGCTGCGTGGTCTGGGGCTGATAGAATTTCCTTTATTAACCTTTGCCACTGCTGCCATAAGGTTTCAGAGTCAGTGCATTTGGCTAGTTCAACTACATGTCTTTTTGTATGATCTTTTTGGACCAGATTCACGTTCTTTGGCAGCATCCTTTTCATATGTTGGTTCCTGGGCGTTTTTTCCTTTGATTGGATACTAATTTTCACCATTCTCTGGTCTGATATATGTAGGTTGATTATTGCGAAATCTTCAACTTGTGATTCCAACAACATGGGTAGGAGTATCCAATCCAGTCTAATGGCGCTGTTTAGTTGATTATCTACAATACTTAGACGCTTAAAATTTGGAAAATATTATCTTGACAATGGTTTGGCATCTAGAAATCATTTTGCTGTCATTAATTGCTGTAAATGGTTTGATCCTATTAGCATGTTTGTGACATTTGACCATCTGTCACAAGTTCCGTCCAGCCAGAAATTGAAATCCCCTAGGTAATCGTTTTTTCTTGAAGGTTCAAGTCAATTAGGTTGCTTAGAAGCTCTTCTTTTTTGTACGCTTCACCAGGGCATATACTTAAGCAGACTGATATTATTGGTTCCCATATTTGAAGGCCAGAGCTAGAATCCTTCCAAATGAGAGTAGTAGTTGGTGATTTTGATGGCAGCTGATGCTCTGACTACAAATCCACAAAGGCTGGTCCAAAAAATTTGTTAAGGAAGAAAGAGCCTGGACCACTCTTCCTCCTTTCTAGTGGTGCATTTGCACTCCTGAAAGGCAAGCACGTCTACTGGTGGGTTTATCAGGAGCCCTTGTTTCTTATCCAGGAACTTTTTAGATGAGAGTCCTGATATGTTGAGAGTCCTTATCATTAGCAGGCCCAGCATGCCTTCTATGACTGCATAGAGCCAAATTGACCCTGTGCATCTGAGGTGACTTTCATGTATTTGGACCAAGTCATAGGACCCTCATAAATGGTTTGGACTGGTGAAGTACTTGATTGCCATTCTGGTGGCCCAGAGTTCCAATGTGGGCGCTCCGTACAGTGAGCACTATTGTCCTCAATCCCGTTGAGTTTTGAGAAACTTTTAGCTTGTGAAATGGGTTTTTTGACTGGTACTTGAATGGGTTGGGCTCCATTGTGTACAGGTAGGAAGTGTGAGTTGTCCATTTCTGATTTAAATGCTATTACTCATTACCTTTCGGCTGCTGGGCTGTCTTAGGGGAGGTCATACTAGAGAGGTGCTCTTGTTGTTGCTCAGTGTTGCACTTGACAGCTTCCTCCCAAGCTGCTGCTTTATTCTCCTACTCCTGCTTCTTCTGCTTGACCTTATTTGCCGTCTTTCTGGTCATCTTCGCTTCTTTAAGTTACTCTGGGTAGACTGATTGGACCACCTCATAGTTAGCCTGTGATTCATAGAGGCGGGCTGATAATGCGTCCCATGATCTATGACCTTCAAACTTTCTTCATACTCAATAAACTTTTTACCTCTCATGTAGCCGGACAGGCATTGTTTTTATGCCATACTTTTTTTTAGCTCGTGCATATAGGCGGGCTCTTTTCTGGGCGGACTGATAAAGGACGACACTATTTCCCCTTTGGGTCCAAGATATACGCTTTGCGTGTGATTGTATTAATGTCATCATCAGCATTCATGCCTGGGCGTATCATTGCTACAGCCTTGTCTGTGGCCAGATTGGGCAAGAGGCGGATTTTCTCTATTTCAAAATAAACTAGTTCTCTATATGCGCTTAGGCCACTTTTATGCTCTGCCTCCAGGTAGTTCCGCTTTTCAATGGTTGGGAGTACTTATAGTATTACAAATAGTTTTCATCTTTCCAAAAACGGATGCGTGTGATTGGGATATTGGCTTTATTTTGTTCATTATCCTTGCCTACTATCAGCTTAGTGTAGGTGACAACAAATTGGGCAGCTATGGCAGCATCCGCGGCCTCAGCATTAGCAAAGCCAAGATCTAAGGTTCCCATCATGAGTTTTTCAGTCAAGATTACAGCTTCTGGGAAGCTTCCTGGGATAGCCTTATAAACTGCTTCATATCGGTGAGGTTCCTCAACGCCAAAGTTAATGTGTACACCAAATTCACGTGAGGTCTTGGGAAATGCATAACTGATGTTGCCAGTTTGGTGAAATCTTGGACCATATTGAGATAGTCACTGTTTGGGACATATGGTCTCTTTTTTGCACTATGGTTAAAGTTAAGCAGCTGGGCCTTCTTACTCATGATGTTCCTCTTCATCACTGCTGCATATGTGTGTGAGTTCAGCGGATTCAGTCGCTTTGTCATCCCCTGATTGGATGGCACAATTAAGACAAGTTGTGATTGGTTGAATTAATTTAATCACCTGTAAACAAAATTGATGATTACGGGAAAGAAAAGTTTTTTAGACTTTAAAAAATAGTAAGGATAGTTCATTATCATTGTTGGATTATACTGCCTTAATGATGACTTTATATGTTGGGTCATAACATCTGGCTGTAGTTGTTAATAGTTGAGCTATACCTCTTAAGGCTTTTTCAAAACTTTACTGTTATCATTAGTAACTTATTTTGCAACTTGTTGAACTTCTGTTCACAACCATACAATTCTTTGAATACCATTAACTTGTAATTTGATGATAGCTGATGCAATAAACCATACAAACTTTAAGTAGTTATTAATCTCAATAATGAGGGCTTAAAATAGACACCTTGAGCTATAATAAGATTAGTTTAAGAATTCCAAACTCTACTTTAACAATTTTGAAGGTAATAAGAAGCCAAAAATTAGTGTAGTTTCATTGTAGTTACTGTATGGATTCCATTTTTAAGAGTCTTGATGGTGCTATCCCCAAGAAGCCCAACAGTCAATACTTGGCTTAAGTTAAGACTTTTGCAAGTATTATATTTATTTTTATAGTGGCTAATGTTGAGAAATTGATGACTGGACACTAAGTTATACATTATGGCAGATCATAAATTAGAGTTGAGGAGAGCCTTGAGATTGAATGGAAATTATATTGAGGTGTAAAGAGAATCAATTGTAATATCAATAGTTTGGCAAATTGAGGGAATTCTGCCAATACCTTAAGATAGATAAAACTCAAAAATTGAATGAATAGGAGATTACTAAGCAGAAAGGTGTAATCAACCTAGAATAACAATATAAGAGTTGAACGGAAGAATGAGAGGAGGAAGTTTTTTTAGCAGTCAGCAGATAGACTCTGAATTTTTATTTTATAATAAAAGCGTTGATCAGGGCAATTGCTCCACATCTTATATAGATCAGTTATTATTAAGGATTGGTAATCCGCATATTGTCTGTTCCGTTGTTCAGTTGTTAATACCCTGTGCAAACCAGTTTGGCAGATTTAATCCATATTGCCAAAAAGTTACCAGTTATGCTCACTACAGGGGGCCACTGGTCAACTGTAGCATATTGGCACTAGGGCATCATGGCGAGCCCTCACTCTTTACACCAAAATCTAATTGGATTTTATGATTAATACGTCAGGGAAACAATGGAATCATCCAATATATAACTGGCACTATTCACGGTGACAGAGTTAGGGGACAAGGATACTATGATATAATTGCAGTTAAGTGCTTTTCCCACGTTGGCGTCAAATTGACAGGGCAGGTCCGCGAACGTGACCACTCAGCAACTGTGGGGTATTATGGAATGGCTTTTGCAAGGATACTGCCTTTTAGAAAATGATGTGGGGGAAACTTTTCTTTCTCGTTGCAAACACTTTTGCAACCTATTCAATTTAAGACTAAATCTAGTTTGATAATCTCATAGAGGAGATTATTCTGCGCCCATGTCTGGTAGCAGTTGGGCAAGCAAGGCAAGAGGAGCAGGCGGAAGGCCCGCGGCCTCTAATATTCAAAATGCCCTGGAGAATCCGGTGGAATAGAAAAAAATCTAAAAACTGGCAGTCACAATTTCCCCGGAGATACTCGCGTGGCAGCCATGATGCAACCAGTACATCAACACGCCACACTCCCAGCCACTTTCGTTGGTGGAATTCAGAGTCTGTGTGTATCTGGACATCCAAAAAATGGTTTTATGGGAAAAATTTTGTGAAGATGTACACAAAATTTTCCTGACCACGGTGTACGTTGCACCTCACTCCATGTCGCATGGTTAGCTGGACCTAGGTTTCAAAAGCAAAATAGCAGCAGACGAGGCTGCAGCAATGTGCATAGTGGTCAACCTCCCTGAAGGGCAACGGGTCGTCAAAACCAAATGCACCAGATGGACAAAATCAAACCAAATTTTCCTCACGTTTGAATTTTTGCCTACTATGGTAAAACGTGCCATTTTGGAGCAACACCTGAAAGATGGTCTCGCCATATACAGTGAAATACAATCTTTCAAAATGCAATGTTTCAGCTGATGCCACACCTGTGCACCGGCAAAGCCATTGCAGTTCTGACCCCAACTGAGGAGATTGCGAAGGACCTAACCCAAATCCCACACTCCACCTTTACTGACATCGCAGGGCATACCACTCACCCATTCTGGGTAACCGTGGACAGCGCGCCCCCCATTTGCACCCACTGTGATGTGTTCAGCCATAAGGCGCACGCATGCCCCATCAAGGAGGGCGTCACATTCCAAGAGCACCCCTCAGCAGCCATGGCCAGCGGAGAGGCGCACTACGAACCAACTGCAAGCACCAAGGAGGCTTTCCCGTGGGGAGCACAAGGCTGCTACCTATTGGTAAAGCCCATCTCCCTGCAGGAGCGGAAGAAGGCCAAGCAGGCCCATAGGGCCACGGCCAAGGAAGCGGCCAAGGCCACCATCCCACACTCACAATGCTAGGAGGACATGGAGACCTTTGCAGTGGAAGTGACTCAGGAATCCATCACCCAATCAGATTGGGAGGCCCATGCCAAGTGGGCCACTCAATCTGAGGATCCGATGGGATATTTGATCTCACCCAATCGCTGCACCCAAGCTCCAGTCAAAACTGACTTGGGACCTATCCCAACCAAAAAAAATTTTTTGCCCCACTCGACGTTGCACCAAACTTATCCGCACCACAAAAAATTTGTCCAACGTCAGGAAAACAAAAAGTAAAGGCCAAAGCCAACGCGACTCTTTCTGCAAAAATTAACAAAAACCCCAATAGCGTTGCTGCTAACACCCACGCTGCTGTGAAAGCCCGTGGGGACCTGGAAGAGGCTGGTGGGCCTGGGCCCACCCCCTCGCACCTAAGGTGCGATGGGGGAAACCTTCACTCTAGGGATGCTGAATATTGCTGGACTCAAGGCCTCCCTGTCCCAGGCTAGGAAACTGAGTTTTTTACAAAACAATTTACCCATGGATATCCTGGCCATCCAGGAGTCCCACTGTCCATGAGGTTCCGAGGAAGCTTGGAAAACAATGCTCATACTATCCCTATCCTTTTGGTCAAAGCACTGTGGGGTGCTAATTCAGAAAAATAATTTTTTAAATTCACATCCTCAGAAACATTCCTAAATGGCCGATTGCTTGTTGTCACCTTCTCATGGGCTGACGTTGTGCACACAATCATCAATATTTATGCCCCAAACAGTGCACATGAGCATCAGAATTTTTCTCATCGGTCAAATCCCTCCCACTACCCCCCAATTCTTTCCTAGTTGGTGAGATGAACTGTTGGCTAACCTCACCAACGGACTGGTGGCCGCCCTCACCCCACGCCCCACAGGGTCACGTAGAACTACGCGTTCTAAAATCCACCCTTGGGTTAATGGATGCGCTGCCATGACATGCCCCACTGCTCAAAAACATGATGTGTCCCCACGTCCACAACGGCCAATTAAGGTCCATGACCTGCATTGACCTTATTCTAATGCCAGCGAAATTCCAACCCCACATCTCCCACTTCAAAACAACAAAAATGGAATTCTACAACCACCGACTGGTCTCGATAACATACCACTTACCCGTCACAGTTGCAAAGGCCCCACATTGGTGCAAAATCTGCCCCCCCGAGCTTGCATCGCCAGGATTTTCCACGTGGGAGGAAGAGGCAACTTTGGCGAAATTGTTTGTTGCACAGTTTTGCGCGGACCCCATTTCCACATGGGCAACTTTCAAAGAGGACACCATCCGCCACTATCGCCATCTCTCCTCCAGATGCTCACGAGCCACATTGGCAGTTATCTCGCGTGCGCTGGCGGAATTGGCCCACTTTGAGTCCAATATTCCAGCCACAGGATACAGCCCTGCATGGGGCCAGAAGTGGGTGGAGGCAGCCGCCCACCTCAACGCACTCAAAAGGCAACACAAACATCAGATTTGTGTCCAATACAGGGCCACATGCATCACTAAAGGTGACAAGTGCACCGCAACTTCTTTAAAAAAAATTTTGCACCACACCAGAGCATGGCCTGCACACAGGTGTGAAGATTGGATAATTCCATTGTGGACACACCAGCCAAAGTGGCAATCGAAATGCAAAGATATTACTCCAAGTTATACCGAGCCAAACCAATTCAGCTGGCCAAAATAGCAGAATTTCTCAACTGAGCTCATATCCGCACCATTTTTCAATACCCGGAAATAATGAATTTAATTACTCCAAACGAATTATGGACAGCCATTTGCGGTGCGCCAAACTGAAAATGCCCAGGCCCTGATAGCATTCCATATGAGTTCTACAAAAAATATTTCAAATATATATCCCCATTGCTGCTAGACTCACTCAACCAAAGCCTGTTGGAAACGCGCCTCCTACCAGGAGGACATGAGGCCTTTACTGTCACACTCTTCAAGAAAGGGGATAAGCTTGACTTAGCCAACTGGCGCCCCATTTCTCTAACAAACACAGACACCAAAATTTTAACAAAAATCATGGCTAACCGTTTAGGGACTGTAGCATCTGCCACCATCTCTCCAGAACAATTCAGTTTCATCCCCAGAAGGTCGATTTGGGATAACGTGCACTCTGTGGCTAATGTGTGTCAGTCCACAGCCTCTGGGGCACTTGTATTCTTGGACCAACAAAAGGCCTATGATAGAGTAAACTGGGAATACCTTAGGGCCTGCCTCCATCAATTCCGCCTACCCCCCACTTCATAAACTGGGTGATGCTGCTCACGGAATCTGTGACAATGGCAGTGCGTGGCCCAGGCTTCCTAACGGAATTAGTCCGCCCTCAAAGGGGCCTGCGACAAGGGGACCCTCTCAGCCCACTCTTATACAACTTCAGCCTTGACCCACTACTGCGAAATGTGAATGCCCACCTCACTGGGGTCCATGTGCCAGGCCAAACCCCAGTCAAGATGATGGCATTTGCAGATGATTGCGTGGTGGGGGTGTCTAATAACAAAGATGCACGCGCGCTTGAAGCCCTCATCCAGGAATATTCCCAGGTAAGCAACGTGACACTGAACGCCTCCAAAACCAAAAGCATCCTCCTTGGTCAGTTTCAGAACTGCTGGGCCCCAGCAAGTAGTTCCCAACCCAGCCCATCTGCTCGCCCACGTCCACGCCTTACTAACTCAACACACATCGCCCCACTGGTGCTCCCCTTCGTGCCACGTCTACCATAGAACTGGTGCGCCATCTGGGCGTGTGGATGGAGGCAGGTGGATATGCGTCCGCAGTAATTGAGAGCCGTATACTGGACAACGTGACGAAGCGAATCGCCTCTCTCAGAGCCCACCCTACTACCCTCACTGGCAGAGTTGTTCTTGCCAACTCTATGCTCCTATCCAGTCTGGTTCGGAGCCCACGCCATCCCCTTCTCCCCAAGCTTCTTCAAATCCCTATATGCTCTGCTGCAAGGATGGCTTTGGTCAGGCCGCCCTCCACCAGTACGGCTAGAGGTCATGTTTGGCCCTCATCATCAAGGTGGCATGGGCCTGCTTGACTTCAAAGCTCATGCTGCCAAGATCCTGGGCACCTGGATCGCGGCCGTCACCGCTCCTACACTCCCATCCCAACACTGGTCCCGTGCGGCCTGCTCCAACTTCTCCTGAGCCTTGGGCCTCAACAATCCATCAAACCCCCACTCCCTGATGAAATACCTCGCATCACACACATCGGCCACAGGTCCTCACGGGACTAAAACCCACTACAAACAAATCCTACTCTCCATGCGAAGCGCAGAGTGGAGAATTTGTATTAGTGGACATACAACCCAAAGAGGCCGCTCTCTCCTCAGTTCACACAAGAGGTACAGGGGCTACCCATCCATGATGGCGTGATCCCCATTCGACCCCAAGTCCTATCCAGGGTGGACTACCTGGACATGATGGACATCCCTTATTCCACTGAGACCCAAAAGTCTATCTGGAAATATGCACAACATCCTCTGTTGCAGCCTCAAGTCCACTTCCATGTGTGGCGCTGCCTGAGGTGGGTGTATCGTACAGCTGAGCGCTCTAACGCTTTACACTCAT